>JAFMPE010057203.1:6283-20829 GCA_024759925.1 Ficus religiosa
AAATCTTACCTATGTGTAAGTATACATAATGGATGAACTATACAAATTATTCTTAGAAAATCTTACCTATGTGTAAGTATACATAATCATGTATATCTCCATAGATTCAAGGTATCTCCAGTGTTGAAAATTGTTTTAAAGAGTTATAGTTGATTACATGTTTGTGGAGAAAAGTTTCAGTATAAAATTTGTCTAAATCTACTTTTCTTCATTCTAATGCAGCTCTTAAAGCTTTGGCTTCCGGTCTGACTTCCCTTGCTGCCGGTAGGCTCATACAATTGGAAGTGTCAGTGAATTATTTCGTAGGTACTATATGATTTTTAATTTTTAGCTTACCTAGTAAGGTTATTGATGCTTTGGTTGAAAAGTGGATCGTATATTACTGTAGAATCTCTGCCTCTACACATTTTCGGTACACTCATCCCACAAAACATGGGATCAACTTAATAAATTCCCCCGCTCGAACTTAGGTTACTGTGGGAAAGTTTGACCTGTAATTGGGAGATGATTTGAGAATCCCAAATCAGAGAAATTTGACTTATTCTAATTGATTTGTTTAGCCTAGTTCCCTGATTTAGAGCTAGGATTTCTTGTATAAATATACCACTCGTGTACAAGAGTAAATCAATGAAATTCACTGTTCTTCTCCACTCTTTCTTAATTTCTGATATGCTATCAGAGCCTTAGGCTCTTGTCTGGGGTAACTTTTCCTTCGATTTTTGAAGCCATCATTGCTTCACACAAATTTCTCCAGCGACCTTCATTGTCATCATCATCTAGGCCTTCATTGCCATCTTCCTCCTCTGGCTTTCATTAGTACCAAGAGAGACGCTGCTGTTTGTTCCCACAGCCGTGCCAAAAGTTTGCACCACCTTCATCTTAGCCATGCCCAGATTTGAAAAACCCAAAATCCTAGGTTTCCGTTGTCGGGGTCACCATTTTTCTTTTGGTTGCCGCCGCCATCACTTTACCTCCGATAATCATCGTCGTTTGTGGGTTTCACTTGTGCTAGGGTTCGCGATAGTGGGAGTTTGTTTGCCCTAGGTTTTGTGCCACCACTATTCTCCAAGTCGCTGCCATAGGGTTCCGTTTAAGAAGTTCGCCGTTGTAGCTCCGTCGCCGCCATGAGTCCCTGCCACCATCGCATATTGCTCGCCATCAACACCATTCTTGTCTCTGAGGTCTTCAGATTAAAGCCTTTTTGTTGTCCTTTTTTTTTTTTTTGGCCCTTTGTTCTCTGAGTACTCAGAGTTTTTCAATCTAGAGTCATTTTTTTTTTTAAAATGACAAAGCAATGTTTGAAGCTCCGTTGGCAGGCCCACTTCAATCATAATGAGATTGAGAAGTTGAGAACTCTTCTGTAGAAACTTGAGAGTCCTTTAGGTATTAGTTCATTAGCACATTCAGGTGAGTTTCCTGTGTCCATTGGATTAAATGTCTCGGATGAAATGTTTGTCAACTCTTGGATCTTGGATTCAAGTGCTACAGATCACATGACTCATTCGTCACAAAAATTTAGCACTTATAACCCTTGTCCAACCAATAGGAAAATTACCACAGCCAATGGTTCCCTAACCACTATTGCAGGGATGGGAGATGTTCCAATCAGTCCCACACTCACACTACAAAGTGTTCTTCATGTCCCAAAGTTATCCACTAATCTTGTCTCCATACAGAAGCTTACTAAAGATTTATGTTGCAATGTAACATTTTTTCCTACTCACTGTTATTTCAGGACCAGAATTTGGGGACAATGATTGGACTTGCTAAGGAATGGGATGGACTATACTATCTTGAGACACCAAGTAAGCTGAATGTTACCAAGAGCAAATCACCTTTATCGTTTCTTTCCGAACATCATCTTTCTCATAAAGAAAAAGTCTGGCTTCACCATCGTAGACTTGGACATCCATCATTTAGGACTCTGAAGATCTCGTTTCCTTCTCTATTTAGGGGGTTAGACTTTGAGCGTTTTCATTGTGATGTGTGTGAATTTGCAAAACACAAATGTGCAACCTTTCCAACCAACGATAAAAGAAGTTTGGTTCCTTCTAATTCATAGTGATATTTGGGGTCCCTCAACCATTCCTAATATGTTTGGAGCACGATGGATTGCATCATTAATTGATGATTGCACTAGAGTCGCCTCGATTTTCTTGCTTAAACACAAGTCTGATGTGAGTACAATCCTCCCACGGTTTCATGACATGATACAAAATCAATTTGGTGTCAAAATCAAAACGTTTAGCTTAGACAACGCTAGGGACTATTTTAATCAGATTTTAACTCCATATTTTCATAAAGAAGGGATAATTCATGAGTCATCTTGTGTAAACACCCCACAACAAAATGGAGTTACCGAAAGAAGGAATGGTCACCTACTTGATACAACCCGAGCCTTTTTGTTTTAGAATAATATGCCTAAATCAATTGGGGGGAAGCAATTCTAACAGCCACACATCTCGTAAATTGACTACCTTCCAAAATCTTAGGCTTCAAAATTCCAATGGAAATGCTCTCAAAGTTCTATTCCAATCTAAGTACTACAAACCATCTTGTTCCCAAAATATTCGGATGAGTGTCTTTTGTTCATATTCATTGTCAAAACCAGGGGAAGTGGGATCCGAGGGCTGTCAAATGTGTTTTTGTTGGGAATTCCTCTACTCAAAAAGGGTATGAGTGTGATCATCCACCATCTAAAAAATTCTCAATCTCGGCCGATGTCACCTTCAATGAGAGTGAGTCTTGCTTCGCCATTACTTATCTTCAGGGTGAGATTTTGATTATGGAAGATAAGGACCAGGATTAGGATTCCCCACTTCTTGATCTTTCTTCAAATCTTCCGATTTATGTCGCACCCAGGTCATCTGTGGCACCTATTCCAAATCCTAATTCGTCTGTCGCACCCTCTGTTGATCCTATGATGGCTCTTGATGGTAGGATAGCTAACAAAGTGTACTCAAGGAAGACTAATTCAGTCCCCGAACCTGTGCTAATCCAAGAACCAGACCCAAGTCCTGGAAATGAGGTAACAACTCCTATCGCTCCCCTACAAGCTGAGTCGGAACATAACTCACTTGAACGTAAAGAACATGATCCTCATCCTATTGCCTTAAGAAAAGGAACTAGGGAATGCCCCAAATGGCCATTATACCCACTCTCCCATGCTGCGTCATTTGAAAAATTCTCACTAACCCATAGGACTTTTCTTACAAGTTTAAATAGTATTCACATACCCACCAGTTTATCCGAGGCTTTATCTAATGAAAACTAGAAACAAGCTATGAATGTTGAGATGCAGGCCTTAGAAAAAAACAAGACTTAGGAGTTGGTGACATTACCTGCAAGAAAAAGACCAGTGGGATACAAGTGGGTGTACACAGTAAAACATGGAGCCGATGGGTCACTAGAGAGTTACAAGGCGAGACTGGTAGCCAAAGGATATACTCAGACATATAGAGTAGATTGTCAAGAGATGTTTGCTCCAATAGCCAAGATGAATACTGTCAGAATTCTACCGTCCTTGGCTGCCAATTATAATTGGGATTTGCAGCAATTTGACGTAAAAAATGCATTTCTGCATGGAGATCTTGAAGAGGAGATTTACATGGAGATTTCGCCTGGATTCTGAAGAAACATAGCTGCCAATCACGTATGCAAGCTCAAAAAGGCCTTGTACGAGCTCAAGCAATCTCCAAGGGCATGGTTTGGAAGATTTGTAAACGTGATGACAGAGATGGGATATAGACAGAGCCAAGGAGATGATACGTTTGTGAAGCATTCAAATTCAGGTGGAATGGCTGCTCTCTTGGTATACGTTAATGATATCATCATGACAGGGAATGATCAAAAAGAGAGATAGGTCTTGAAGCAGTAATTGGCCAAGGCATTCGAGATCAAGGAACTAGGGAGGCTGAAACGCTTCCTAGGAATTGAGGTTGTACATTCAAAGAAGGGAATTTTCATCTTGCAGCAGAAGTATGTTACGGATCTTCTCAAGGAAACTGGGAAGCTGGCATGTAAGCCGGTGAGCACACCGACAGATCCCAACCACAAACTTGGAGAGGCCGAAGAAGATGTTGTTGTGGATAGCGAAAGGTATCAATGACTTGTAGGGAGACTAATATATCTCTCTCACAGAAAACCAGATAAAACCTATGCTGTTAGCGTGATTAGCAGTTTATGCATAGTCCGAAAGAGGTTCATTTGCAAACTTTTAATTGAGTGTTACAGTATCTTAAAGGAACTGCAGGAAATGGTATCTTGTTTAGAAGAAGCACGGGGCTAGTACTTGAAGCATACACCGATACAGAATATGCCAGGTCTATAGTGGATAAAAGATCAACCACCGGGTATTGTGCCTTTCTTGGTGGGAATCTTGAGACATGGAGTAAGAAGCAAAATGTGATGGCAAGATCTAGTGTTGAAGCAGAATTTCGAGCAATGTATAAACTCGGAAAGAAGAGAATTCTGAATGAAGGAATTATGTATATTGATTCTACATTACACGGGTTCCTCTTATAGAGGTAGAAATACATCTCAAAAAGGTAGGAAAATCTCCCTACAATAGCTGGCTAATAACTACCTTTCCTATTTTACATCATTGACCAAATCACACTATTTACAGCTAATCAACTCTCCTAAGACTCGGCAGTATCACAACTAAATCTCTATTTTCCTACACTCCCCCTCAAGCTGGTCCAAAGATGTCTTCCATATCCAGCTTGTCAGTTAAGTCGTCAAACTTTTTCTTCAGTAATCCCTTGGTAAGCACATTTGCAATTTGTTCTGCTGTGGAAACATACGGCATGCAAATCAATCCAACTTTTAACTTCTCCTTGATAAAATGCTTATCCACTTCTACATGTTTTGTTTTGTCATGGAGAACAAGATTGTGGACGATAGAAATCGCTACTTTTTTATCACAATAGATCTTCATAGGCAAAGGATTAAAGGCTTTCAGGTCCTCTAATAACCTCTTAATCCATAAAACTTCACAAATTCCATGAGCAACAACTCTGAACTCTGCTTCAGCACTGCTTCTAGCAAAAACATTTTGTCTCTTACTTCGCCAAGTAACAAGGTTACCTCCAATGAATGTACAATAGCTAGAAGTTGATCGTCTATCAATGACACTCCCTGCCCAATCTACATCACTATACGCTTCAACTTGTAGATGGCCATGTTTCTTGAATATCAAACCCTTTCCAGGTGTTGACTTAAGATATCTTAGGATCCTATAGATTGCATCGAAGTGTTCTAGTCCGGGTGAATGCATAAACTGACTAAACATGCAAACAGCAAATGCTATGTCGGGGCATGTATGCGACAAGTAAATTAGTCTTCCAACTAACCGTTGATACTGCTCTCCGTTTTTCACTTCCTTGGTCTTGGCAGGTTGTAACTTCATATTGGGCTCAACCGGGGTTTCCGCTGGTTAACACCCAAGTCGGCCTCTTTTGCTGAGTAGATCGAGAACATATTTTCCTTGGTTGACAAATATACCTTCCTTGGACCTAGCAAATTCCATACCAAGGAAGTATTTTAAGGTGTCCAAGTCTTTGATCTCGAAAGCAGCTGCCAACTTCTTTTTAGTCTTCTTAGTTTTTCAATATCATCTCCTGTCAAATCTATATCATCCATAGAAACGATTAAAACGGCAACCCCACCTTCCTTGTTGTGCTTGTAAAACATTGTATGATTGGCCTTGCTTTGACAGTAGCCACAGTTTTTTACAACTTTCCCAAAACGCTCAAACCAAGCTCTCAGTGATTGTTTCAGACCATATAGGGACTTTTTAATTTGCAAACCTTATTAGGTCCAAGTCTCTTTTCAAAACCCGAAGGCAGGCTCATGTAAACTTCCTTTATTAGATCTTAGGAAGGCATTCTTTACATCTAGAGACAACGAGACTCGAATTGAGTTTATCTTGGCTATAGGAGTAAAAGTTTCCTAGTAATCAATCCCAAAGATCCGGGTAAATCCCCTAGTAACCAATCTTGCCTTGTATCTTTCTACACTACCATTAGCTTTGCACTTCACAGTAAAGACCCATTTACAAACCATGGTTTTTTTCTTTTTAGGTAGTTCCACTATCTCCCAAGTACCACTTCCTCTCAGAGCATTCATCTCTTACATAAGTATTAACTTCCAATTTGGTCATTCAAGGCTTCCTGAATATTTCTAGGGACAAACAGGTGTGATATTTTTTAGGAAAAGGCTCTATGGTGATGGGAAAGCTTTTTATAGGACAGATATTTGGCAAAGGAATAATTAGTACAAATTCGGGTTCCTTTTCTAAGGGCTATTGGAATATCCAAGTCTGATGGCACATTAGAAACAAGAATTGTAGGAATTGATGGCACATTAGAAACAGGAATTGAATTTGAATTAGGATTGGGAATACTTGTAGCATCCTGGGTGCCAGTTCCCGGAGTTGTAGATTGATCTGGTTCTAGAATCACAAATGGACTTTATCTCTTTTGATGGGGTCTCTTCCGGTTATAAACCAAAAGCTTAGTGCTTTGATTCTCATGATCTGCTTGTAGTGTTTCTCTCCCTGTTGTAGGTACATCAACGTTTGGCAGATTTTGACTAGGATTTTCAATAGTTTTGTCAAAAATTTCCTCACTTTGTCTTTCAAAAACAGTAGTAATAGGATTTGGATTTTGAGAGGAAGAAATAGGAGTAGAGTTCAAAATAGTATGCGGTAATGGAACAGGAGATAAATCCCAAAAATATTCCACTCCTACTTTCTCCCCCTAAAGAGAATTTTTGTGAAAGTAAGGCTTGTTTTCTAAAAAATAGACATCCATAATCACATTAAATTTTTTTGTTTGAGGATTAAAACACTTATATCCCCTTTTATTGGGGGCATACCCAATTAAAATACACTTCTCAGCCCCTGGGTCAAGTTTGAACCGAGAGTGGCTTGGAACATGAACAAAAACTGTGCAGCGAAAAACTTTTGGTGGTAAATTTGAGTGAATCCGTGACATAGGAAAAACTTTATTGAAACACTCTAAGGGCGTGCTATATTTCAAAACACGTGTAGGCATTCTATTTATCAAATACGAAGCTGTTAAGACAGCTTCTCCCCAAAGATATTTTGGAACATTCATTGAAAACATTATAGTACAGGCCACTTCAAGTAAGTGTTTATTTTTTCTTTCAGGAATACCATTTTGTTGAGGGGTATCCACACATGTAGATTGGTGATCAATACCATTTTCCTTTAAAAACATTCCCAAATGTTCGTTGAAATACTCGGTTCCATTATCGGTATGAAGAATACTGATTTTAGTTTGAAACTGAGTTTCAATCATGGTATAAAAATTCTTAAACAGTTTTTTAACATTGGATTTTTCACTCATTAAATACGTTCAACATAATCGAGTATGATCGTCAATAAATGTAACAAACCATTTTTTCTTAGAAATAGTAGTATTTTTGAAGGTCCCCAAACATCACTATGAATTAAGTAAAAAGGCTTTGAAGGAACATAAGGTTTTGGTAAATAAGTGGTACGATGACTCTTGGATAAATAACAACTCTTACACTGAAAAATAGAATAATCCAAACCCTTAAACAAAGTGGGAAATAAGTATTTAAGATATTGAAAACTAGGATGTCCTAATCTAAAGTGCCAAAGCATTATTTGTTCACAAACAAGAGTTGAACTAACACTACCAAAGCCTTGAGCTGTTTTATTACTGAATGAGTCACCACGAAGTAGTGAAGTCCATCTATCATTTTAGCACTACCAATCTTCTTACCCGAGTTCTGGTCCTAGAATTCACAGTGAGAATCAAAAAAGATAACACGGCAATTAGACTCTTTTGAAAGTTTACTCACAGATAAAAAGTTGCTGGCTTGTTTAGGAAAACGGAGAACTGATTTGAGATCAAATTTCTCATATAGTTTTGTCAAACCTTTTCCTACAATGGGTGAGAAACTACCATCTACAATTCTAATTTTGTCTAAACTAAAACAAGGTGAGTAGGTTCTAAACAATTCAGAAAGGCTAGTCATGTGATTGGAAGCTCCAGAATCAATAATCCACAGAGCAAATTTTGAACAACAAGAAAAAGCATTAGGTTCACTACCTGTTTGAGCAAGAGAAGCATTAGGAATACTGGATGCTAAACTGGATTTTAGCAATTCAGAAGGTGATCCATCTACTCCTTGCTGAAGGGACCTGCTTCGGCTTGATTTGTACTAGGAGTTGCTTGGCTATTCCTGCTCTTCCAATTTGCAGGCTTTCCATGGATCTTCCAGCAGGTGTCGCAGGTGTGGCGAGGATGGTTGCAGTAGTCAGACCAGATCTATGGTTTTTCTTCAACCTTCCTCGGGTGATTTGCTGCCTTATTAGCAATAGCTTCAGATGCAATTAAGGCAGAAGCTTCTACACCTCCGCTGGTAATCTTCTTGCCCAACATCACGTTCCTACGACTTTCTTCTCTTCGGACTTTTGCAAAGACTTCACCAATTGAAGGGAGAGGTGATTTGCCAATGATTCTTCCCCTCACTTCATCAAACTCCACATTTAGCCATGCAAGGAATTTGTATATTCGGTGAGCCTCCACGGTTTTCTTATTGTGATTGGCATCTTCAGTGGATTTCCATTTGTAGTCGTTCAACAGATCCAAATCTTGCCACAACTGTTTCAGCAAGTTAAAATACTTGGTGACTGTGTCCTCCCACTGTCAGATTTCACCCAGTTTTAAAGTTAACTCATAAACTTGAGACTGATTTCCCAATCAGAATACATTTGATTAACATTATCCCATAATTCCTTAGCCATGAAGTAGCACCTGTAGTTTAAACTGATGTCTTCATCCATGGAATTGACGAGCCATGTCATGACCATCGAGTTCTTTGCATCCCATGTAGCATAAGCTGGGTCTTCTAGTGCTGGTGCCTTATTATCTCCCGTTAGGTAGCCAATTTTCCCACGCCCCCGAATATACATTCAAACCGATTGAGACCACCATAAGAAATTATCACCATTCAGGTGAATTGTGGTGATCTGGACAGAATGTGAATCAAAGTTTGGTGCTTGTGAAATCATGCTGTTGGATGAATTAGGAAAGAAAAGGAGTGGAAGGAGCAGGCTCAGATGATATGTCAAACATGGTGGGTAGTTGTGTTGTGCAAAGAAACAACTAAGGTTGTTTTTTTTGGGTTGAGTCAAAGAACAAAGTTTTGACTCTGATACCATATAAACTTGAAAAGAAGATAATTTTGAATGAAGGAATTTTGTAAATTGATTCTACATTACACGGGTTCCTCTCATAGAGGTAGAAATACATCTTAGAAAATTAGGAAAATCTCCCTACAATAGATGGCTAATAACTAGCTTTCCTATTTTACATCATTGACCAAATCACACTATTTACAACTAATCAAATCTCCTAATACTCGGCTGTATCACAACCAAACTCTATTTTCCTACTGCTCAAGGGGTTTGCGAGTAACTATGGTTGAAGATCATTTGGGAAGACTTGAAGATCAAGTGGGATGGTCCGATGAGACTTTATTGTGACAACAAGACTGCAATCAGCATTGCACATAATCCAGTACAACATGACCAGACGAAGCACATAGAGATTGACAGACATTTTATCAAGGAAAAGCTAGAAAGTGGATTGATCTGTACTCCTTATATGCCTACATACCGCCAACTTGCAGATGTTCTCACTAAAGGCTTGAGTGGTACAATTTTTCAAACAAAGGTTTCCCAGCTGGGAATGGAGAATTTCTATTCACCATCTTGAGGGGGAGTGTGGGAAAGTTTGACCTGTTATTGATGTAATTAGGGAGATGATTTGGGAATCCCAAATGAAAGAAATTTGACTTATTCTAATTGATTTGTTTAGGCTAGTTCCCTGATTTAGAGCTAGGATTTCTTGTATAAATATACCACTCGTGTACAAGAGTAAATCAATGAAATTCACTATTCTTCTCCACTCTTTCTTAATTTTTGATAGTTACCATCAAACTAAATCAAACTTTCCATGAGGCTATGACTCTTTTACTTATTAACTTTTTGGATATGGAGGGAAAAGTAGAAGAGTCAATACAGCATTGTAGATATTCTTTGAAAGGCCCATTGTTTAATTACTCTGAAAACTAATAAGTTAAAAGAACTCGATAGGTCATAAAGTACATGAGTTAATAACAGACATTGTTTTTAGGAAAGGAGAAAAAGAGCCAGAGCAAACCTGCAGAGAAGTAAATAGGAACCTTTAGATTCATGCGTTCCCAATAATCTTCCAATAGGATGCAGAGTTCCTAGTTGATGATGGCAAAGATTGTCAAAATGGAATGAAGGTTCTCCAGTAATTAAGAAAGCAATGGTTAATACATAACAAAAATAAGCCTACAAGGAATTTGAATCACTATGCTGCGACTGATTGCATAGAAGCAAAACCTTCCGATGCAACAAAAAGCAACTTAAAGGTTATCCAATAACCACACAATGAACAAATGTAATATAGCGAGATGGTGAGGAAAATCCTAAGCTAATACAAAGCCAATTTTTAGTATGAACTGACACTATTTGACACAAACATCTAGTATGTCAAAACTCAGGGAAAGAATATGCTCTCGAGCTTGACTCCAAAAGTCAACCTTCAGGATGTATTTCATCTTCCAATGCTTCTACCCAAAATAAATGTGCTTAATTTGTCTATTTGCTGGTTAGAAATTTAAGAGAAATGAAAATCCCGATTAAAGGGGTAGGTTGGAGCAAAAGATGCCAGTTCCAACTATGAAGAAAAAAGTAAATACAAACGAGAGTTTTGACCAAGATATGAACTATTAAGGTCATATTAATGTAGTTGCCCTTCAAACTGCATAATTTTATCTTTAATTTTGATATTGAGGTTTGATCCAAGGACTTGAAAGTTTTTCTTTTTTGCTTCCATTGAAAATGTAGCACGAACAAAGAATTAAAGCTTGTTACAGGATAAATTTTCAAAACAAAGCCTAGAACATGCAAGTCATCACAAAACTAATTGATATTTAAATGCTATCTCAATGAGATTACCTGAGCTCTGCCGAGAGCAAATGTAGGTATAAGCACTTTTCCTCCACCAGAGACACATTTGTGAACCTACATGTGTTATATTTGGTTCAAAAATTGGTGCAAAAAGTACTCAGAGATCAGGTCAAGACGGAGGATAAACCTTGACTCTTGGACCAAAAAAAAAAACCGAATTACTTGATTAAATCTATAAGAAATAATGGTAAGGTCGATTCACATACGGCTTTAAGAAATTCTCTTTCCCGAACGTACTTTGAGTCACGTATAGTTGTTGCATATGTCGACCTGCAACAGGATTACTATTAGGAGAAGCCTAAGACAAAAACAAGATATTCACAAGTGTCAGAAGTATCAGCAAAATTAGTTAGGATAGGATAATTTTGTCTTTTTATTGTTTACTAAAAAACCAAGAGATATCTTGGTTTAGTTAAGGTAATTCTTCATTCCTATTTTTTCTCTTGAGTTAGGTAGGATATCAAAGGAGTCAGTTTTCCTATTTATTGATGTACGTTCTTTGATATTGAATAAGGAGAATTCGAATTTCATTCTTCCAAACTACAAGAAGTGTAAATCCAACAAACAGGTTAAACATACCAGTCCATACATTTGCAGATAAGATAGATAAGAAAACAATTAAATATCTTTACGAAAACACAGATGCGCATTCCATACTCTGTTATAATGAGGTCCAAATCTAGTCGATCAATTTGAGCTGCTCCAAGATGTCTATCTGGTGTCATATTGTAGTCTCCTGTGTACAGTATAGCGCTATCTCCTACCTTCGCATAAAACATTGCAGCTCCAAGAACCTTTGGAACATAATACGTGATTAGGACTATTTTCATAACATAATAGTACTATTATAGTGTAATAACAAGTTTATAGCAATTTCCAAGTAGGGAAATAAAGGAATGGGTCTTTAAATCACTGATACAGAATACAAATTTGACTTAATACATAATGGAGGATGGCTAAGGGATAAGATCCTGACATGCCAATCGTAGGATGATGCACAAAAAGTTTTATCCGTGAAGGGGAGAAAGAAAAATGAAGTTCCTCGATATAAATGTCTAATTTTATATTGCATAGTTATTCCAACTTTGGGCTATCAGGAATGCTTGATATGTTATTAGTTTGCTAGTTTAAGTGGACAAGCAGCTTTCTTGCATGAGAAAATATCTCATTGGACATCCTGGGAATTGAAGAAATTTTTTGACTTATATTAAGCATAAAAAACAAGAAATTTCTAGCGGGCGGTAAAATAGCAGTGAGAAGGAGCCAACACTCACTTCTATTGCTTAGTGAAGACTTACATGTCCTGCATAATATGCACGTATTTGAAGATCCTTATCAACCTGAACTGTCTGCTTTAGATCAACTGCTATAACTGCAATAGGAAGCAAATTAAAGTTTCAAAAACAATGGGATAAAAAAGAAATAAAACATATATGCTGACAAAACTAACTAGAGGGCAGGTACTGACAAGGACAGCCTCTAGTTTTACTTTGCTAATAAATCCAATGTTTTTTTTTTTAACCACGGAGCTGGTTGTGGTTCTTAACCAAGCAAAACTAAGAAGCAACTCTCTGTCAACCAGATTGGTGACTCGCTTTAAACAGGCTAAAAAATTGACTTATCCAAACAGATTGCTCTGAACAGGATTACGAAGAGTAATGGGAACTTATTATACCTTTCTTCATGCATTGAATTATATGATCAGAGGTAAATTGTTCTTCCTCGCCCCTTCGCTCAACCATTACTTTTCGATAATCCTCCAACATAAGTGGAGCCAGTGCCTTGGTTGGATACTGCAACATAAATCATTATTTCAAATACCCAAACAGTAAAGAAAGAAAATTTCATGCATTTTATTAAAATTTCATACAAAACAAAAAAGAGAAATTAGGGCGGGTAGTTGTTTTGAGGAACCCATCCAAATGATGACCAATTGTTTAAAACTTATCGCAATGACCTTTTTACGATTATTTTTTCTTCTATGATTCTGATTTCACCATTCATCGCAAGAGACTAGAATCTTCAAACAACTCATTCATATGCATGTATTTTTTCGGGTTAACCCTTTGCTCTGCCGCTTCTTTGAAGTATTTAGATACCAATATTTTCAATTATTCTACTTTAGATTTTGTGAATCGTTTCCATTCTTTTCCAGCATTGCACTCTTTCAACCAAAGTAAATCAATCAATCAAAGAAGGTCTTTCGATCAGTTTCAATTGGCCATTTAGTTTCTCAATCAAAATATATTTCAATTAATTTAGGGTTGAATTTTGATTAGTAAGTTGTTTTTATCATTTTTACCAAAGTATATCAATGAACTGAGCCACACAGAACATTAAACTAACTGATCCACACTTGATACTACCCAATAAATTATTGTCAAAATTCATCACCAAGTTCAGCTAACGTATAACACAAACCGGGATGGTGCTCAAATCCACGTATAAATATCACAACAGCCCCTTAACTTCGCGATCTCGGAGAAATTCACAATCTAACAAACACAACACCTGTAGCTCCAAAAGAACAAATAAAAATGAAAAAAAAAATGACTCAAACATTTCACCAAACACGTACCGTCATGTAAATGGGTCCACTGTATCCACAAACTTCAGTGAAGTAAGGAAGAGCCCCAACATGATCCAAGTGACTACGGAAGACCCCGAAACATCGGAAAACACAAAATCAAGCTCACCGGAATCGAATCAACTTCAGATAAGGCCGTCAAAATCAGACAAAAAAAAAAAGACAAGAATTGAGAAAGATTTACAAGTGGGTGATGATGATGCAATCAAGGGCGTCGTCGAGGGTCGACCCTTTTTCAGGCATGGGGATAAGAGAGAAATCGGGGTATCGGCGGCGGTCGAGATAGCCCATGTGCATCCCACAGTCGAACATGATTCGCTTCCCATTGATGGACACCACCACGCAGCTCTTTCCCACCTCTTGCCCTGCGCCTGCAAAAACATGGATTTGTGGATTTCAGGGCAGACAGAAAAAGGGAGTGAGAAGTTGAAGAGAAAGAAACTGAGAAGGTGAGAGAAGAGAGAAAGAGAAAGAAAATGGTGGTTACCGAGGACGAGACAGTCGATTGCCATGAGAGCAAATTTTCTTGGCGCGCTTTTTTGTTTTGAAGTGTTTTTTTTTTTTTTTTCTCTTGCTTTTATTTCCCCGAGTAAAGGTGTGTTTGGTAGTAAGAAGACAGCAGTGGATCACCTGTTCGAGGACTGAGGACAGAAATGGAGAAGGAAAGAGAGGTCATTTTTCTTTTGTCTTTTTGTACGAAATCCCTTCAATAATCTTTTCGATTAAAAATCAAAATTAAGGTATTTTGAAGGAATTAAAGTCCATCCCTTAATCTTCCTCTCTCTTCTCTCATACCAACAATCATGAATGTCAAAATCATTTTACTAATCATTGCATCCCTCTCATTCCTTCACTTTCTCTCCTTCCAAACAAATTCTAAGGGGGAGTTTGGTATGT
>JAFMPE010057313.1:0-14533 GCA_024759925.1 Ficus religiosa
TCTCTCCGAGTCCTAAACTTTAATTTTCATTTTTTCTCTGTCGCTGTTTCAGTTTTTCGTTATCTTCCTCTTCTTCTTTTGTTGTTTCTTATTCTTTCTCATTTTTGTTTTTTTTTTTTTTTTCATTGATCTTTCTCTTCGATTTTGTCTCTGAACCCTAAATTCTAATCTTCATTTTGTTTTTTTTTTTTTTTTCTAATTGTTGTTTCTGCTCTGCTCTCTTTTTCTTTTTTTTTTTTCCTTTTTTTTTTTTTTGGTTTCTGGTCGTTTTTCTCTTTTTTTTCCTTTCGTTTTTTTTTTCTTTTTCTTTTTTATTTTTCCCCTGCACGCACTTGATCGGGAAAAAAAATAGAAAGAAATGGAGAACAAAAAATGGAAGAAAGAATGGGATATGTTCTTGGTTTTGATGCATTTGTTTCATCAGTTTTTTTTTTTTTTAAAGATTTATTGTCGTTTTTAATTTTTGATTTATGTTAATTTGTTTATGTAGATTGCAATAATACAACAGATCATGTGTCGTTTATGAGTTAAAATAAGTACGATTAAGTAACTATGGTAAGATTTGATATGGTGTTCATATTCCACTCCGAGGGGAAATTGATTAAAATAAAAATTTTCTGTTTTAAGTCACTAATTTCAACACGTTACAGAGCAGAAAGCAAAAATCCCACTTGTTAGTAATAACTGGCACTGGGCAAGCCCACCGTATTTCACAGTTCGTACTGATCCACCAGGTTCCTACGGTTCAACTGCTAGTGGTCCAAGCTGGTGATACAGGCAACCAACTTGCAGAGAATCTCAAGCAGATGAGATCAGTGTGGATTAAACTGTAATCGTTCGAACTAAACTCTACTCAAGCATATTGATGTCCAAACCAAACCAGTAATTCTTGGGCTTCTGGTATTCTTAGGAGGTGTTTGGAAAGGTAATTTAAACTATCAACTCAAATTAAAATTTTTATCATTTTCTGAAAAAAATTTTTATCTTTTCTGAAAAAGTTTTTTGTCTTATCTAAAAAATCAACAAAAATTACTATTACAATTAAAATTCTTCAACTCAAACTAACCTATCAAATAGACCCTTAAACTACTTGCAGTCGTATTGGCTACGACCATGACACGAACACAAAAAGTCCAGGTAAGATAGATATACCCCAATCCGAACCTAAGCCTAGTATGTTCACCAAGTTTTGATTCTAACTTTTTTAAAGAGTAATGTTTCAGTTGGAATTAAAAATAAAAATAAAAATGAAAAACTAAGTCTGATGATCATCAGGTTCTAACTAATATGCTCCAGGTAAATGCGTTCAAGTTCTAAAACATCAATCAACACAAATGAGCTTCCAACTACAATAACTAGTATATTGCAGAGAGGCATTAGTCCAAAGCATACCAAATTAAAGTCATAATACGATATGCATAGCATTAAGAACTCGAAATCAAAAAGACAAGAAATAACAACATAGCTACTTGCAACAGCACATTGTCACGGTAGGCGAGAAAGGTACAAGACTTAAAGGAATAAGAAAATTCCGAGTCTCTTAGTAGTCATCGTCCTCTCCCTCTTCACCCTCGGCAGACTCAGCACCAACTTCCTCATAATCCTTCTCAAGGGCAGCAAGATCTTCACGGGCTTCAGAGAACTCTCCTTCCTCCATACCCTCACCAACGTACCAGTGAACGAAGGCACGCTTGGCATACATGAGGTCAAACTTGTGATCAATGCGAGAGAACACCTCTGCAACACTGGTAGAGTTTGAAATCATGCAGACAGCCCTCTGCACCTTGGCAAGGTCACCACCTGGAACAACAGTCGGTGGCTGGTAGTTGATACCGCACTTAAAACCAGTGGGGCACCAGTCAACAAACTGAATGGTGCGCTTTGTCTTAATGGTGGCAACAGCAGCATTGACATCCTTTGGCACAACATCTCCACGGTACATCAGGCAGCAAGCCATGTACTTGCCGTGGCGAGGGTCACACTTGGCCATCATAGATGAGGGCTCAAAGGCGCTGTTTGTGATTTCAGCAACCGAGAGTTGCTCATGGTAAGCCTTCTCAGCAGAGATGACTGGAGCATATGATGAAAGCATGAAATGGATTCTAGGGTAGGGGACCAAGTTGGTTTGGAATTCAGTGACATCCACGTTCAAGGCACCATCAAACCTCAGGGAGGCAGTCAAAGAAGAAATGACCTGAAATGCCAAACAAACAAGTTAATATAAACACCTCTGTACAAGGCAAAATATATCATCAAGATTCAGTAACTTTTTAAAATATATTTAAAAGGCACAAAAAATCTTATATGTTCACAGTTGATAAGAACTTAAGAAGTGTTTCAACGAAATCTTTCAATTTCTTATTTTACTATGTTCAACTTTATGTATTCCTCTATCCGTAGAGTGCATTGAATGTACAAAAATGGCTATAACAGAGTTTCTGTTATTTTTATTAACAGCTACTCTAGTAGGAATGTTTTTATGCTGCGCTAACGATTTAATAAGAATGTTTCAGTTTATGCTCCTACCTATTATCTGGATACACCAAGAAAGATGTACGGTCATACATGTCAGCAAAGAATGTCATTAAGAGAAAAAATTGATTGAACAGTATTAACATAAAGCATTGTCATACAACATTTTCAATAATTGACATCTCTAATTGCTATTTCTCATAGGTAAAATCCACCGGTTACCAAAATGAATCTAAAAAACCATACCTGAGACACAAGACGGTTGAGGTTGGTGTATGTGGGTCGCTCGATGTCCAGGGAGCGCCTGCAAATGTCATAAATGGCCTCATTGTCAAGGAGCACGGCAACATCAGTGTGCTCCAAGAGGGAGTGGGTTGAGAGAACACTGTTGTAAGGCTCCACAACAGAGGTGGAGACTTGGGGAGATGGGTAAACAGTGAATCCAAGCTTTGACTTCTTCCCATAGTCAACAGACAAACGCTCAAGGAGGAGGGATCCAAGACCAGATCCGGTACCACCCCCAACAGCATTAAAAACAAGGAATCCTTGAAGTCCAGTGCAGTTGTCAGCAAGCTTTCGGATGCGGTCCAAGCAGAGATCAACGATCTCCTTGCCAACTGCAAAACCAAGACAATAATCCACATTAAGAAAACAAATATTGAACCCAAAATTAAAGTCAAGCATGAGTAAATAGATAATTACTTGTGTAATGGCCACGGGCGAAGTTGTTGGCAGCATCTTCCTTGCCACTGATGAGCTGCTCTGGGTGGAAGAGCTGGCGGTATGCTCCAGTTCTCACTTCATCGATAACAGTAGGCTCAAGATCAACGAAAACGGCACGAGGGACATGCTTCCCGGCACCAGTTTCACTGAAAAAGGTGTTGAAGGCATCGTCTCCTCCGCCAACGGTCTTGTCACTTGGCATTTGGCCATCAGGCTGTACAAATAGAATAGAATAATGTGAGTATTTTATAGAGCCAAACAGCCAGAAAACACCAATAGAAAGCTACAACCACGGAATAAACGGCATAAGATTTCTAGAAAATGACATCAATTTCAAAAATCAAGATTAGAAATTAACAACACCCACATAAATCTCAGAAGATTAAAATCACAAAAAAAAAAAAGCAACAAAAATAAAGTTTGACCGAGTATGCAGGCATGATTTTGACTAGCTCGTACTGACAAGCTAGTAGTAAAAAAAGCATCTAACCAAACAAATTGACGAATAAATTTATAATTCAACTTAAAAATGCAAACTTGCCAGAAAAAAATATTTTCACATAATTTTCCCTTGGATTTACCTTACTTAGGAACGATAAAACACTAAAGAGAGAGGTTTAAGAACAAAAGAGACAGTATACCTAAAAATTATATAGATCCAACAATTTTCCCTATATCGGTGCTTAAAAAACACAGATCTGATGCAAAAACAAGGAAAATTCAAGAGACATTGAAGATCTGAAAAAATGGAAACTATCCAGACATCAAGATTCAAATTCCAGGCGCTAAAATAGAGTTATATGCAAATCGAACAAAAAAGAGAACCTCGCAGATCTAATGAAACAGAGAAAAAGAGAAGAAGAGATAGACAGACCTGGATGCCATGCTCAAGGCAGTAAAGCTCCCAGCAGGCGTTTCCGACCTGAATACCGGCCTGACCGATGTGGATTGAAATGCACTCTCTCATTTTCGCAGAGAAAATCCGAACGCAGAGAAACGAACACGAAGATTACGATTTCTAGAGAGAGAGATTTCTAGAAAGAGAGGAGAAATGCTGAAGACGAAGGCGTTTATCAAGACGCCTTCCTATGAGACTGTGCTGTGGTGAGTGAGAGATCTGCTGAAATGGTTGCTTTTATAGGAGGAGACAAGAGCGGCATTTTTGTAACGTTCAGCGTTGGTTAGGGTTTGGGCCGGGATAGTTGGCCCAGTGCCAGTTTTCGATTAGGTGGCGGTCTCTCATTGGTTGTTTCTAACCACCTTATTAACCGTGGTTAGTAATTTTAGTATTTGAAATTTGAAGTTTGCCGCCCGGGGTTTGGTTGCTTGGCAACAGAGCTACTTAACCCTGGTTTTAGGTTTACTTTTGCCTTGTCTTACTTTTCGATATTTGTTTTTTTAATTGATTAATTTATATAATCCCTTATCTTTATTATTCTTAAATTGCCCGCACTAAATATTTAAGATTTGTTTGGTAAAATATTTCATTTTAAATTAAATTGTAATTTTTTATCATGATTTTTATCTTTTTTTGAAAAAATTTTTTATCTTTTCTAAAAAAGTTTTTTGTCTCTTCTAAAAAATCAACAAAAATTACTATTGAAAATTAAAAATCTTAAACTAAATTCATTCACCAAACATCCCCTTAGGGGTTTTTTTTTTTTTTTTTTGTTTTCAAATAGTCTCCGATGAAGATTGGCGATACCATTTTGAGCAAGGTTTTAATAAGTTTTGGAAAATCATTTTAATTTAAACTTTTTCAGTTCATTTTTTTTTTCTTAAAAGAATAAAGATGGAAAATTAGGTTAGGTGTCATATTATAGTCCCCTAATCTAATAAATGATCAAACTTTTTTCATTTAACAAAATGGTTGTTTGTTATTTTTTTCATATTTGGTCAATCAATGATGACATGAAAATTGGTTATTTACGTTGTGATTAATCAATAATTTACGTTATGGTTAATCAATGATATACATTATAATCAATCATAGATTTACCAAATTAATAGTATTATGTAGTCAATTAGTGATTGACTATTTAAGAAATCAATAGACCATTACATTTTTAAAAACTTCAGTTATTTATTAAAAAACTTCATTAAAAAAATGCTATTTACCTCTAAATTCTTAAAATTTTTAACTAATTTTTAAAAAGTCAAACAACTTTAATCCAAAAAACCCAACTCTAACAGATGCAATAAATGCTAGCCAAACCTTGCATTTTGATATCATCAAAAAATTTGTACCTTACATTTTGCCATATTTAAACATGTATCTCTACATTTGTAACTTGGATCACAATTATGTTTCATACGTCACATTAATGATTTCTGTTTGGCTCTTTATTTTGGAGCTAAATTCCATTTTACTTTTTGTCTCTCTCTCTCTCTCTCTTCAAGTCAATCAAATTTTTAATTAGTTTTTAAAAAGTTAATCGATTTTAACCTAACGCATTCTTGTGTTTTATTTTTTGGCACCTTATTTCTTGTTTTGTTTTTTGTTTTTTGTTTATTTTTTCCTCCTGGGTTTGCTTTAGAAGATTTTGGAATGCTATAAATTGGATTATTCACATAAAATGTCTAAATTGAAGACTTTGATTTAAAAAATGTCAATTTTTTTTTTATTTACATGAATGTCTAAATCGATACTGCTAAAGACCATATTATCCTTTCATCAATAATTGAAAATAAATAAATAAATAATTGATAAAAAATGAAAGAAAAAACCTCTAAAACATTTCACATTAAGCAAATCTTTCATTAAAGTGGGAAAAAATATCATTTTACTTGATTTACTATAAAAAAAAAAAAGAAAAGAAATATTTGTTGTATGCCGTATTAAAACATTCATTATGAATTATTATATTATTATAATGTATTTTTTAGGTTTTAATAAAATCTTTAATATTTCTTAATAATATCATTTTTAAGATGTTCGCTATGAATTTGTCTTAATGACCAATTAATATAGATGTTGAGAATCTGTAGTCAAACTTTAATCAAGATTAAATCATAAGAAAATTAACATACGAAAATTGTTGGGGTCCTTGGACATCACATATGAAAATCATAAAACAATTATAATCGAAAAAACATAAATGATAAATCAAAATGAAGGCAGTAAAGGATAGCAATACCGAAATTTAGAGAAGTTCGCCGAAATCGTACTACGTTCTCTGAGTCTGTAGTTTCATTATATATGAATTTTGAGTACAAAAGGCTAAAATCTCTGGGTATAATCCTGTAGTATTACAATGAGCAAAAGGCTTTAAAAAAAAAAAAAAGGATCCCCCGATGAAGAGGATCTTCCTCTATTTATAGAGGGAAGAGGGTGGGTTTGGACTAGTAGTGGGTTGTTCCGCACTACCTAAATAATTCGGAATATGTACTAGGACATGGGTCACAATACCACGATTGGTCGTGAGCCTTACAGTTTTGGAGACTGATCTCTTACCGTTCATTGTTCATTGATTATGAACGTTGGACGATGAATTGATCATTCGTGACGATCAATAAGTGGTTGAGCATCGTCCACCATTTGTTTCGTTAAACCAAGTGCTTAACAGATCCACACTTGGTAAATTAATGGGCCTTAAGGGAACCAATGATAGATGATTGAGGACGATCATTCGTTGTTCGTGGCTCTTCTGGTGAATGGTAATTGTTCATTCGGTCGAGCCTGAATGTTCGAGATTAGGAGCGCTTAATCTGTCGATATTCATTGTTTGTCGTTTGTAGATCCAGTGGTCATGATGATCTAATTATAATATTATGGGGAGTTGAAGTCTAACCCCAACAATTATCATGAAGAGATAACATCATAATGAAAAAAAAAATTGCACATTAAAAAAAACCATAATGATCTATTAATCATCATAAAAAAATATAAATAATTTCATATTATATTTTAACTTTAAAAACTATCTCTTTACAGTATTAAAAAAAAAAACTTTATAAACTATCTATTAAAATAATATCAATAATGATATAAATAATAAATTATCAAAATAACATAATAATTATCGTAAAGAATTTAAATCATAATAAAAAAAAATTGTTTATAAGAAACCTAAATCATACTTAATAAATATGATTGTAAAAAAACAAACAACATAAATCATACTAATAAGTAATCACTATAATAAAGAATAAATAATTAAGATAAAAATTAAAAAAAATGATGAACAAATAAGGAAAAAAAATGATGTTAAATATGATAAAAGGGTAAAATGAATAATATGAACTATTGTTCAATATTGTAAAGAAATTGACATATTTTAAAAATGACATTTTAAAAATAGATTTTTAATGTAATCATTTATTTTAAGTTTGGTGGGTCAGTGCATCATCAATGGCATGGACGGATAAACCCACGACCGAACTTGCCCATGTTCCGTGACAGCTCAACATCTCCAGCAAGTTGTTGGGACGGGAATATCAATTATACTGGAAAGACTACACAACAAGCTGGCTAACTGTACCCTAACCCACTGCCGAACTTTCCCATGTTACATGACATGATGTTCTTCCTTTTTTTTTGGCCAAGCAAGCTTCTCAATGATTGGTTATATGTGTGTGTGTGTGTGTGTGTGTGTAATAGGCTAAACTTTAATTTCTAGCCCAAAAAAAAAAAAAAAAAAAAAAAAACCATCCAATAAAACTGGCATACTTAACAAAAGGGTTTCTTTCTCTAGTTCATAAATGATATTCATCAACTTGTACAAGAGTACAGAACATTGGGAAGATGTAGAGACAAAATTTTGCAAACTCCTATAGGAGTAGTTCTGTTTCCCACTTCCGAGAATGTAGTGACGATACAGATTATAAAATTGCCAAAGGGCACTCGGTTAACTTGAAGACCAAGTCATGAAAGAAAATTATGGGACTTGGCAAAATCATGCCAACAATATACTGTGGTTCTGTGATGTGATGATACAAAAAGGTTGACCTACAAAGGTGGTGCCTCTTCTACAAGCGGCCATGTCAGTTGTCAAGTTGCAGGCTGTGCACCATTCCATGCCTGGTTTTCGTCATCAAATCCATTTATTTTCATGTTGCGGCTTTCTTGCAAATAGATCACCCCCGTCCACACTCCTCGGATGAGTAAGATGCTCACAAACACCACGCTACCGAGGGTGCAGACAACCTACAATGTATACAAACACGTACAAAGCTGCGTTTAGAGTAACTTTTTGGAAATTTTTTTTTTTCACTAATGCAATAAGAATCAAATATACGTCTGCAATGTGCAATTTTACAGAAACAAATGTTTAAATGTCAAGACGTTTTTCAAACTTCCACAGAATCCAACTTTCATTATCTTCAATTTAAAGTTCAAATCTTAATCATTCAATATCAATTTCAAAATTCAGAAGCATTTTCCTAGTAGAATAAGAATGATTTGAAAGCATGAGATCTTAATGTAATAGTCCGATATTGATTACTGAAATTCAAGAATCTTTCTGCCCCCATAGAACCTTCCTTTTTTCCCACTTAATTCTTCAGTGAATTGGTTATCGTTTCTCGTCTGACTATTTGGAATTATTTCTTGACCGAGAAGACATGTAAAGCATGTTAAGCCCCATTACAAGCAAGAAGCAGCTACAGAGCTTTAATGAACTGTACAATACATAATCATGTTCTAGTTATTTAAAAAAAAAAAAAAAAAAAAAAAAAAAAAACAAATAAACTTGTCCTCTACTTCAATACGGTAATGGTTACAGCTTGCCTTTCCATGAACTTCTCTGGGTTCAAGACACAAGTCGTCATGGCAAACTTGTACCTAAAGGCTTGGTGGAACCTTTATCTGAAGAATCGAGTAAGTTAGAAGCTCTCTAGGTAGTTTTCCACTCACTCAAATCTAGCGGAAACCGAAAATTTGACACCACTAGTACCATTGAATTACTCGATCTTTTCATAGTTCTACACACATTTACATCTTTTATATCCATGGTGTCATCAATACACAAACCAGCTTCTAACCCTGATTTCCTAAGTTGTTTCATGCATTTAATTCAAAATTAAGATTATATGAAAATCGCTACTTTGACAATTAAATAAATAACAAGTGTCTGTATACAAGGGAATAAATTCATTTACCTCAAGAAACGCCTTCAGAACCCACAAAAATGCCAGAATTAGCACTCCGTTGACTGAAAATCCAACCTTATTTTTCAAACACGAAGAACTAATCAATAAGAAAATTAAAAAAATAATAATAGTAATAAATAAAAAATTTTCACGGTACCAATTTGGTAGGGATGGCCACGGGAAGAACAGATCGCACAGCTCGGCGAGCTCGCCTCGAGACCTTCTTGAAGACATTTTGAACGAATTTAATCAACAGATCAAGACTCCTATCTTCTTCTTCTTCATCATCATCATCCTCTTCCTCGTCTTCATCGAGTGTACCGAATTCAATCGAATGGCTCCAATTGCGGGAATCATTCACGATATTACCGTTCCCCTGAGGAAAATTGGGGACTCGTCTGGAGACTCCAAGGCGATGAAGATGATGAGTTTCGGAAGATGCGAATTTTAGAGTCGAGAGATTCAGAGAACGAAATTGGAATACTTGATGTCGTTGTGTTTGAGGCAATAAGCGAGCTTGAGAGAGTGTCGCCGGAAACGACATGGCAGCGAGTGACGGCGGAGAGAGAGAGTGGTTGAAGGGATTAGACGGCGGCGGTAGAGCCCAGAAATGGTCAACTGGAGGGACTTTACTCTCCACCACTAGATTTACGATTTACTGTTTTCCGCGGGACCATGTAACTAAGCGCCACGTACAAGGCGATGAGGGTAAAACTGGAAATTAGTCCACCTTCTTCCCACTTTATATTTTTTTGGTAGAAAAAGATGACCACCTTCCTTACACTTTGGGAATCACATAAAATTTCCTTTAGCGAAAAATATTCGACTTTTTTTTTTTTTCCTTTTTTTCTTCATAGGGAATATTCGGCAATTCCTTAAACAAGGGGAAAAAAAAAAAAAAAGACTTTCTAATAGTTTGTTTGACTTTAAATTACGGATCTAAAATTTTACATTCCAATTTTTATTTTGTTTCTTGAAAAATCAACAAAAATTATAATTAATTTTTTAAAAATCAATCAATTTTAATCTAAAATTCCATTATGGACCGGTGCATCAAACTCTGGCTACCATATCCCAAATACTTCTCCTTTTACAAAATGTAGTATCTCATACTTTGTTGTCTTTTCTGATTCTCAAGTTTGATGTGGTTCCAAATAGACACATGTTGTTTGTCATACAAACTAACGCAAAAACAACTGTGGTTTTGTAACTTACAGGACTGGTGTCCTCTAGATAAATATTAAAATGACGCCGTTGTTTCAATTCGTAAATTAATTATCTTGTCGTCAAAATTGGAAAAAGAACGTTATGTTTGCAACTGAAAATTATTCATTCAAGAAAACTAAAAACTACAAATGATTCACCAACTAAAAAAAAAAAAAAAAAACCCCTAAAACACTAAAAATGTCTGCCGTCTGTTGCTGTTTAAAAGTTTGGCGTGCCTTAAAATGGGTTTATGGGATTAATTTCAAAAGTTTGCTATGTAAAGCTTTCTTCCATGGTGTTCTAACTTTTAACTTTAATTAAACTGTATTTTTCATATCAGTTTTTGTCTTTAAAGTCAACAAAAATTGAAAAATCAACTAACTCTAATTTAAAAATTTCATCTCCAACTCGCGAATCAAACGCATGCTAAAGTAACACCTTATACCAAACGACATTTCAGATTGACCCTACGTTTAGTTTTCATTCATGTCGTTTTTAGTTAAAAAACTGTAATCAGAAACCACGTTTTAAAAAAAAAAAAAACACACACACACACACCCCCACCCATCCACCCCTAAAACTCAAACAGAAACAGAGATCTGAAATAACATACAAAAACACAACCTGACCCAGTTAAAAGTAAACAATCTGATTTAGACGAACCCCTTTTAGGATGTTGTTTTCAAATTCTAAATGACCCCAGCAGAGATGGAAGCCACATTCAACTCTACAACATATATTGGACAAGAATCACGGAGCAGGAGTAATAACTACCAAATGAATCGTCCAATACCACAACCAGATTGTTCAAGTTCCTGGTAACTCAATTGGGACAGACTTCGCAAAAGATCTAAAAACTGAATTAGACCTTTGCAATCTCGAATACGAAACCAAGTACAAAAACAAGTTCTGTCGCGTCAAATACCAAAAACTCATTTTACACTGTTTAAAGATCCAAAACGGTTGCAGCTTATTTACATGACCGAAACAAAGTAGACAAACCTATAATTAACCAAATCTTCCATGGAGTTGCAACAAGACACTTGTAGATACAAACAAACATCAACATTTTACAGGAAAAATAGCTTTTATTCAGAAATCAGAACAACTTCGCTAGCTACCAATCCAGTTTAACCTGACAAGCCATTACCACTAGATCCTCCCAAGTTGCAATGGGGTGAAAAGGTCCTCCGAAAGAGAGGAAGTCGACCTGACCCTCCAAAAGGAGGAGGGACAAGGCCCGGCAAGCGGTCATAATCTCCACCAATTATCCGAGGCATTTCCAATGGATTTGGATCCCTTCTGATGGGAGTGTACATGGGCCAGCCATAGCACGGCAATAGTCTCCGCCTCCTAGCTGCGGCCTCCTCCTGCTTGGCAAATGCACTCTTCCAATGGCTCACTTGCACTGATTGTGATCCCACCATCGCCAATCCAAACTCCTCAAAATACTTCCTCTTCCACAAATCATTGTTGGAAGACAAGAACTGCAATTCCTTACAAACGCACCCGACTCTCGCGATGTCAACACCCGGAAGGAACTCCAAGATCTTCATCTGAAGTTCAGATGGGAGGCGCATGAAACACGGCGGAGAGGGCATTCCCGCCTTCGCACAAATATCGATCAACAGAGGCAATACAAGCCCATCCTTCACAATCTTCCACAACTCATAAACTTCTCTTTCAAACTCATTACCATTTCCAGACAGAGACCCAATAGCCGGCGCAAACTTGTTCACATCCAAACAAACTCGGTAAGTTACGGAACCACCGGAGGTTAAAGATCCAAAGACATTCACAAAATGGCCTATAAACTGATACTTCAAAACAACAGATTCTCTCACATTCAAAGTGCAATCTTGATCACCCAAGATTTCAGGAAGTGAATAGCGAAAAGACATTGCGAAAGCCAATGAAGACTTCCACTCATCCGGAAATTGAAATTTGATAAAATCAACAAACCCAGATTCTAGAAAAACAGAATGAACCGCAATCACCAAATTCTTGTGATTCCGACCATCTTCCCCAAAATCTTCGCTCACCATAGTCCTCACTCTCCTAAGAAAACAACTTTCGGTAAACTTATCCTCGACCAAATCGACAAATTCACCATCAATTTCCATTCTTTCTTCACCAGACCCCGATTCTTCCATCGTCAAAGAATCTTTAGCACGAGTATCGAGATCAATTACCTGAACAGAATCTTGATGTACCGGAGGATCGCCTAGGGTTTCCGTTTCGGGCTCCGGCGAAGCGAGGGAGTAGAAAATGAGGTCGCCGGCGGCGATGCCTAGGGAGAGGAGGGAGGCGCTAGGAGCGGAGGCGACGAGCTCGTCGGTGCGGTTGAGGGAGAGACGGAGAGAGGAAGGGGAAGGCGATGAGGAGGGGATTGCTTGGGCAATGGCTTCCTTAAGCTGTTGGAGAGAGGAGTCGCCGGAGATGTCAATTTTGAGAGTCTCTTTGGAATCGAAAGGTCGCACTCTGAGTTTCATGGTCGATTTGGTTGAATCAAAAGGAAGAAGAAGAAGAAGAAATGGAGAATGGCGGACTGGTGAAACGAACAGGAATGTAGGGGAGAATATTGAGAGGAAAGGGAAAGGCGGTGAGTAAGTCGGTGACTCAGCGGGCTTAGCCAATTAGGCATGGGGTGCTTAAGGGCCTGTTTGTGGAACATCAGAATATTGTATTTTGAATGTTGATTGGAAATGTATATTTCGGAGGAAAACTTTACAAAAAATTTTGTGATATAAAAAAATATTACAAATTTTGAAATGTATTAAAAAAGATACAAAAGGAATTTTGTCTTATTTATTTCGTCAATAAAAGTATTTTAACATAAAAAAACATCTCATTTTGATTTAAAATGAGAAAGTTATAGATTTTTAAAGTTTGATTTTTTTTTTGAAAATAAAATAAAGAAGATTTAATTTACAGTTAAGATTTTAAAATCTAGATGGTAAAATTTCACTTGAAGATAATGCCCCAAACGTACCCTAAATTTTGTAAAATCAAAACAAAAAAAAAATGTTTCTCTTTTTAATTTTTATTGTTTTAAAACAAAAAATACATTGATCGATAACATTCCAAACTTAACGTGAACTTAATTATACTTTATGATTAATTTTTTATATTTTTCTGTACAAATCAACAAAAATTATAATTAATTTTAAAAAAATAACAAACGTCAACTTAAAATTCACATTTCTTTTTGAAATTAACACAAACGGAGTGGGTTTGCTAATAAGATTATTCTTTTTGATAAATAGCTTTGCAATAGAATATTGGTGATGTATAAAGTAATTCCTACAAGATTTTTTTAAAGAAATTTCTATAAGATTTAATAACTAGTATACATGAGAAATAAATTTTTGCTAACGTGTGATATTCAAAAATGTTCTACCTCATAAATGACCTCTTAACAAATAGTTGTGCAATAGAATGTACGAGAAAACTCATGTCACATGTATGACAACTTATGTGATTTTTGACAAATTAAATAAAATACTCATGGTCCGGTTTGGATGAACAGTTAAAGTTGTTAGTATTATACTCAAATGCAATACCTATTTGGTTGAAACATTATTAGAGTGAAACTATTTGAATGTTTTATTATTTCATAATAATTCAATTTAAATCTAAACTCAAATTTTCACTTTTTAAAATTTTGTGTCATGCTTGTTTCTTTAGTTTTATTATATTTAAATGTAATCTTTAATAAAAATTATTCAAAGATGTATTTTAATTGAATGCAAAATTCAAACTCTATATTTGAAATAAACATTCAATTATAATTTATGATCCAAACTAGCTATTAAACTTAGTATATTTTTGGTGCACGGGTTGAAATTGAAGTTTTTAGGTTGAAATTGAGTTGAATTAAATGTGCGTTCGGTGAAGCGTTTAAACTGTCAAAACTAAAAAGTATAAAAACTTGAAATGTATTTAGAAAAAAAAAAAAAAGACCACTATGGAATTTGTTTCGTTTGCCTCGAAATTTTATGTAATTAAAAAAAATCCATTAGGACTTATATATATATATATA
>JAFMPE010057424.1:4381-18905 GCA_024759925.1 Ficus religiosa
ATATCATTGTCCAACCAAGCATAAACAGAAAGAACATCCCAAAGTTTGGCCTGATTAGCTTCGCTCTCATAAAAGACAAGTGCTCGATCTGTGCGAACAACATCTAGACCTACAGTGCCAAATTCCATCAGTCAAGTTATACACGTAGCAAACAAAAATAATAATAATAGTAATAAATAAAGAAAGAAAGAAATGGAGTTACTGAACATGTGGATACCAATTTGATGCAACGAAAGCTTCCACTGAATCACTTTTTTGTCTGAATTGAGAGAAGATGTTGGCATACTTCCATTATCTCTCATACTGTCATTTTTGGATTCTTCCATTAGCTTGCCATCATTAGCGACGATAGGCGTCGTAACAAACCTTCCACTACCAATTATTGGAACCATTTTTTGACATTCAGCTTTCCATGTACGATACTGCTCCCTAAAGTGTTAAATACGATATTAGAAAATAAAAAAAGGTTAGCAATACATTGGAGAGATGTCATTTCAATCTTGTTAGAAAAACAAATTATTAAGAACATACGAAAGTCCAGACCCGACACGCACAGAAATTATATAAAGACTACCAACATGCAAGAAAAGCAAGCATTTTAGTTGAAAAAGCGTCTAAAAAGTTCCTAAAGCAAAGGTCGTCATTCCAAATCCAACAATTCCAGCATTAAGGCACAAGTACGTTTCCCACATAAACTCCAACTGTCCAACATAATCCCGGTATAACATAAATTACAGAGAAAAAAGAAAAAGAACACAATGCCTCATCGTTAGTGTACTTGATCCTAAATCCAATCATTAAAAAAATGGAAAAGAAAAATCTAAAACTTGGAGCTAAGCTCAAGCAGCATGAGAGTGATTCTTATAATAACCTAATTATTCACAACTTTTAGATATGAACTAAGAGGGACAAAATAGACTCCCAATAATCAAATTACTATCCAAAAAATACCTCACCTCCGGCGCTGCCTGAGAAAATTCCGTTCCTCAAAAGTGCTGTTTGGATCATAACAACCTAATAAGAATTCCCAAACCACCCCTTTGATTGAAGGATGAACACCCTGGCATTAAAAGCTGAGTTAAAGAGCTAAACAGCCTACAACTTTAGTCTACCCTCTACTACGTTAGCTAAAGAAACAAATGCAAGAACACAAAAAGTCTACCCCTCGTTGAATCCTCCTAAGCACGCTTGCAATATCCAGACGTCCGTCTTGAGAAAAGGCAGCTTTCCAGCTCCTTGCACCAAGGGTTTTCCCTGCCTGTCAAAGTACGTATTTTCAAAGCATAAATGCTTCCGTTTATCTTCACACTATAAAAATGAGAATTCTTTGGCAGGGCCTACAAATTTTCATCACGGTTCAAATGATTTTAATTTGATACGACGTTTAAAAACTGTATTCGATCGATTGTAGAGCCCTCTACTATCAGTATCCCAAATACTAAAGATACCCATAAAGGTAAAACCAGCTCTTACATTAGTTAACGAAAAAAAAGTATTCGAGAATATATATATATATAAATAGATAAAACCCAATTTAAAAAATATACATACATACATATATATACATCAGTAAAGGGATTGAAAAACTAAAATATGCGTACCCTGAGCTTAAAACGGGTCTTGGGGACATCTTCTTGGCATTCTGGTCTAATTGGATAAAAAGTCTCCAACTCAGCTGTGGAAGCTTTCTTCATAAAAAGGCTTGCCATTTTTCTGACAATCAAGTTTCCTCTTTTTCTGTCATCAATTCAGAGCAATCATCATCAGTCTCTTTTTCTTTTTTTCTTTTTTTTGTTTCAAATCTTTTTCAAACACAAAAGAGGAAAAACTGAGAAGATGAAATACCCATTATCATAATCACCGTGTAGAATATAAAATTCCTATAATTTCACAATTTTAAATCGTATCTTGACCTTTCCCAGTGCATTTTTTCACATTTCAATACCAAAAATCTCATCCTTTTTCGACTGAAATATTCGTTCTTTTGCGCTATTTTTTGCATCAAAAGGAACCCCAGAACTTTATTCATATTTTACTGACCTAAATATAATTTATATCATGGAAGAACAGGAGATCGCGAAACAGGAGAAGAAAAAAATTTTCAAGAAAGTTGACGTCGTTTGTACCTTTACACGAAGGAATCGAAAAAGGACAAAAAAGAAAATTGTGAAATGCTATAATCCCATGTCGGATTTTAGTCCGGAGATGATAAAGATCACAGAGCGAGTAAGATGAAAGCGATGAAGATTGAAGAATAATGAGGATGATCTTTTTTTTTTTTTTTTTTTTTTTTTTGGCCTTTTTCTGGAAAGAATATGAAGGATAATTTGATGGAAAGATTTGATTTTAGCGGTTATTTGATTTGACCATGGCTGAGATGTCTTTTGTCTTGTCTTTTCTATATGGGAATTCTTTTCACTTTTTTTTTAATGGAATTAAAGGACTTTTTTTCGCCGTCAATGATCGATTGTCTTTCACCATTGACACTGACAGCTTTTTAATCATTTTATTAATTTTTTAAGGGATTAAGATGTGATAAATCTCTCTTTATATATTTTATTAATAAAGTTTATTTTTTAAATCCTCCTAATTTAACCGTTCAAATGTTATTTGTGCATTATTAATATAATATACATTAATTAATAATATTTTATATTAAAAATAAAAAAAATAGAACTTCAAAAAAAAAATAAAAAACTTAAAAGAAAATTTGGTTTCTCAACCAGTCAATCGGCGCCCCCCCCCCCGACATAGGCTAAGACGCTGAGAAGCCCCCCTCCGTAGACATCGACACCCCCCCCAAATACTGACCAGATCTGGCTTCAGGGGGGGCGCCTGGGAGCACAAGGGGTGGGGGCTCATCAGCGTCAGGGGCAGGGCAGGAGAGGGGTTCCTAAGCTTAAGTGCGGGGGGAGGGGGGGGGGCGCTCATCGGTATCGAAGGGGAGGGAGGGGTCACCTGGGCTAGAGCGCGGGGTGGGGGGCCCTCGTCGGCGTCAGGGGAGGGGGGGCGATGGGCTCGAGCATCGGGAGGGGTCCATCGACGTCAGGGGGTAGTCGGCCGGGGAACGTGGCTGGTGACTGGGGAGGGAATGGGTATTTTACCTATTTCTTTTTAATTTATTTTTTTATATATTATTTTTAAATTTTTTAGTTTATGCTAGTATGAGGTAATGTGGATTATAACTATCATACACAAGCAACATATTAGTCATTTAATTACATATTAACGGTTTAAAAATAAACTATACTGATATAGTATATAAATGAGATTTTACCACAAATTTAACCTTTTTAAAATGTTCAAATGAGGAAAAAAATTTAAAGAAAAAAAAACAATATCCTTTTTATTTATTGGGTAAAACTCCTTTTATATACCCTATCGATAGAGCTCATTTTTAAATCGTTAAGATGTAATCGAACTGCTAAGATGTTGCTCGTGTATAATAATTATGATACATATTACCTCATATTAGTATAGATTAATAAAAAAATTTTTAAAAAAATTAAAAAAAGACCAACCCCTTCCCTTCCCCAACGTTGGCGACAAACCTCCACTCCCCCCCGACCAAATCTCCCCCCTCCCCCCCCCCCCCCCGACGCTGACCAGCTCAGTCCCTCCTTCCTTCCCGACCCCGGCGACTGAAATCTCTTTTCCCCCCAACCTTCCATCGGTGAAGGTGGATTTTTAAAATTTTTTTTATTTTTTAATTTCTTATTCAAATACTTCTGTAAGGTAAAGTGTATGATAATCATCGTAAAAAAGTAATATCTTAGTCATTTGATTACATCTGAACGACTTAAAAATGAGCTCTATTGATAATATATATAAAAAGGGCTTTACCGCAGCATTACCCTTATTATTGATGTTGTTTACCTTATGTTATCATTTTCATCTTTGTTTTTTTTTTCTTTTCTTTTTTCTTTTTGGTATCAAAGGATCATTTTCATTTTGTTGTTGTTACAGTTCTGATGTCTTTCACTAACTTACCGTCATTTTGAATTTTTTTTTTTTTTTAACTTGGAGTGGGGAGATTTCAACTCTATATATTGTGATAGAGTTAGGAGTGAAGTTACTGCTAATAGATACCTCAACCACTATTTTTGGTAATTTTTTTTTAAATAGTAATATTATTTAATGTCGTTAGCTCAAGCTATTTTTGTTTGTTGCCGTTTTGCCCTTTTGATTGTGTTTTTATATCATTGTCGTTTTTATTGTTGGTGTAGTCTCTATTTTGAAATAATTTATTCAATTTCTATTTGTTTAAACTACTGATTTTTTTCTTTCTTTCTTTTTTTTTTTTTTTTGGATTAAGTGTTGATGTTTTGCTTTAATTCCCGTTTTGCTAGTGTTGTCGTTTTTCCTACTCAATTTTGTTTTACTTTTATATCGTTTATTATTGTTCTTTTAATCTGTTGTCGTTTCTTTTTCACTGTCGTTTTTAGTCTATTGGTGTTTGGCTAATTGGTGTCGCTTTCGGTTTGGGTGTCGGTTATTATAATATTTGATATAGGAGTGTCGTTTAGCATGGACGAGAGGAACATATCAAAAACTTGGAAGACAGGAAATTTGAACGGAACAATTATATATGTCTCAATCCCCGTAGCAGATCGACCACAACTATGTTACTTTTTGTGTGTATAGCAAAAAACTATACACATCTCTTTTTTACTTGTTTTTTAAAATTAAAAGCAAATATGTCTGTTTTTTAATAAAACGACATCTAACATCAAAACAATCTGCACGTCGTTACTAATTACATGAATGAGAATTCTAATTACAATAAGCGTTAGGAGAAATAAGTATTAACAGCAAGCTACATGTCGTTTTACTAATAAAAATGTCGTTGAACAGGGACTGTCGTTTTTAAGTGGCCTGTTTTCCATCTAAGTTTTTTATTTGGAATATTTTTCTTATTATTATGGAAAAAAAATGACTTAACTAGAAATCCCATTTGTATAATGATTTTTTTTAAAATTATTTTACAAATTCACTTCAGTGTGCTTGAATTTAAACTGAGTGCCTTGCAAGACGCTTAGTGTAAAAATTAGAAGAAATCATTGTGTTGATTTCATTTCCCGTTGTCATTCTAACAAATTCCTCTTTTTGTTCAGCAAAAAAGGTAGGGAAAAAATAATAAAGAAAGTACTAAAGTAGGAATTTCACTATCTGAAAAATAAATAAAAAATTATACACAATCTTAGAAAATATAAAAAGAGATGCGCATCTTGTAACAAGATTAACATTATTTGGTCCTAAAGAAAAAGGATTATTGCACTTTTGTCCATTACTCAAAAACGGAATAAGACTCCTCAGTTTGTCATAAATTTAAAATTCTGATTTTTTTAAAAATTCATGTGTTAATATTTTAACGATTTAATTATACCCGATAAGCAGATTTGAATAAAACCGTTAAAAATTAACACCTTAAGGGGGTGTTTGATAAATGAGTTTAGTTTAAGATTTTTAAGTTTCAATAATAATTTTTTAAAAAAGATAAAAAATTTTTTCAAAAAAAATAAAAAAATTTTTCAGAAAAAAATAAAAATCATGATAAAAAAAAATAATTTAATTTAAAATATTTTTAACAGCAAACATGCCTTTACTAACGAAAATATCAAAATTGTAACTCATGACAAGTTCAAAGGAGAGGGCTGTCCGGTTCCGAACCGTAGAGATCAAAGTGAGACAATATTTTGGGGTAAATTTTTAAATTTATCGTGTGTCATTTAAGCTTAAACACGTCATCACTTAAAGTAGGCTCCACAACATCTGATTAAAACCCACCCAGTTATCCAATATCAGCTGGTCGAAAGCCCTAGCTCTCTCTCTCCTGCCCCTCGACTCCACTGCCTGGACTCTCTTCGGTTACCGCACCACAAAAATGGTGAGTCTGCTCTGCTCTGCTCTTTTTCCCTCACCCTCTGTTTGGCTTCCAGGAAAACTGAAATTTTATTTCTTTCTTTCTTTCATTTGAAGCATATGTATGTATTTATGAATCGACTGGTATTCGGTGTGATGTGCAGGCGTTCAAGAGGTACGTCGAGATCGGGCGAGTGGCTCTCATAAACTACGGGAAAGACTATGGCAGACTCGTTGTCATCGTTGATGTTATCGATCAAAACAGGGTATGTTTTCATATATATATATATATATATTAAATGTGTTGTTTTTATTGTTCCGCTAAGATGAAATTCGTTTTGGACTGATTTTTTAGAAAATTGGTTGCAGTATTTAGTTGTCATGATTGAGTTCAAGGAATAATTTTTATTAGGGATTTTGTAATATAATTGATTTTTTTTTTTTCTTATGCCAATGTTATATCTTGTGTGTTGTTTTATTGCTGAATTCCCTTTTCTGGAATGGAAATTGGAGTACTTGTTTTTGTTCAGGCTCTTGTTGATGCACCTGACATGGTGAGGACCCAAATGAACTTCAAGCGGCTTTCGCTTACCGATATCACGGTCGACATCAAAAGGGTTCCTAAGAAGAAGACTCTAATTGCTGCCATGGAAGCCGCCGGTGAGCTTTGAGTGAACCTTTACAAGTTTAAAGATCTGAATTCCTTCGATTATTATTATTATTTTTTTAAATATGTTTGGTGAAATTGAGCTTTTGAATGATGAGGACAGATGTGAAGAACAAGTGGGAGAAAAGTTCCTGGGGCAGGAAGCTGATAGTGCAGAAGAGAAGGGCTTCCCTTGATGACTTTGGTAGATTTAAGCTCATGTTGGCAAAGATTAAGGTTAGTGTTGTTCGACTAACTTGCTATATTTGATTTTCATCGGACTTACAAAATAAGATTGCTTGCACGTTTGATAATTTCGGTTCATTCCGCATAAGGTTAAGCAGATGTTTTAGGGTTAATCCTAATTATTTGCGACTTAAAAGGGCCAGTATAGCTCAAACATATTCAGATTTGGGTTCAAATGGTTAGAACTAACAAGTAACATTTTTTTTTTCCGTATTTGAAGAAGTTTACCCAACATTACTTGCACTGTTCATAGGTCTTTTCCAGTTGGACAAGAACACAAGTAATTAACGAAACATGTGGAAATTTGACATTTTTAAAGGATTTTTTTTTTAAATAATGTTTCAAGTTTTGTAAAATTAGCAAAATAGCCGTTTTTGTAAAAATGGTTAAATTCCTGATTAACCAGCACATCAACTATTCGAGTATTATTGTTAAGGTGTCAATATGTTTAGCTAATTGTGAATGTGCAGAGAGGTGGACTCATCAGGCAGGAGCTAGCAAAACTCAAGAAAGAGAGTGCAGCTTAAATGCGGCATTTATTGTAGTGTTCCGAGTTTGGTTGGTTTAAGATTTTCCATTGTTTCTGTTGATCTATAGGAGGATCTATCAACTTCCATATTTTGGTACAACGTCATTTTTAGACAGCCTTGAGAACCATAGACTTAACTATAGATCGATATATTGATTTGATTACCCCATGCATTTTTGTTCATCCTTGAAATGGATTATAAAGCTTGCTTGTGCATTTGCCATTCAGACGAATCAGACCAATACATTGATTTTTGGTTTCTTATGTGGTGCTTAGTACGGAATTTCAGAACATTTTTTGTTTGATCGGCATTTAAGTTAGTCTTTTTTGCTTGAAGCTCAGCACATTTTAATATATGTACATTAATTTTTTTTAATTTGAGAGTAGGAAATTCAAACTCTACACATTATAGTAGAGTTAGGTATGAAATTACCAACGAACTATTTTTGCAGTCACAGCTCGAGCACAATAGACTAACCAACAATTAACAAAGAGATGCATTTTCGTATGATATTCATTAGCAACTATTAGAGTACGGTGACCTAAATTTAGTTTTGACCCGACCTGAAAAACTCGTGGTGCAACACATGTGATAAAGTTTTAATTATGAGAATTTTTTTGGAGATCTGTGGGCCCAATCTCTTTTTATGATTTAGGGTTTAGGGTTTGAGTGTAATATATAGAACATAATTTCAGGATTTCATTATTATGCTTTTGCTGTAGCCGTCCAAAAAAACACACCTCTCTTGTACTGATATTTGATTTAGTTGATTTCTTCTTGTGGGTTTTTCACATAAATCTGTGTGTTTTTGTTTTTCGTTTTTTTTGTTGCCTATTCTTGTTCCTTAATTTCGTAACAGCAACAAAAAGAAAATAAAAAACATAGGGCAACAAGCTCTTCTATACAAACATAGGGCAATAAACAAAAAGTTGTTTCCTTTTTTCATTTGTTGGGACCAATAAAGCAATTATCTGGTTTCTAGCCATAAGGTTAAATATCGTTCACATGGTATAAACAATGGGAATCTATTAGTAAGATCTAAGACTGAACTGAACAGCACTAATTGACTTCAAAAAAAATAATATTAAAGTACTATGAAAACCTTGTTTTTGCTCGTATGCAAAAGATGGAACTAACGAATTACTCACGCACTCTATTTACACAAGGCAATTCCAGAATCCTTCAAAACGGGGATCATTTACTGCGTGAATCGCAGTTATATTCTTAGGTCACTTCATTCTTTTAGTTTCCCCCAAATCATAAATCCAATAAAAGAACATTTCAAACATCCAAAAAGAGAGAGAATGAGCCCCCGCGATAGAGCTTTCGGAAAACAAAAATGGCGGAACCAGGAATAGAGCTGCTTTTGACACAACACAGCCTGATAACAACAGTAATGGACAACTGTTACCTTGTTAAAATGTAACCACCAGAACAACAGGAGACCCTTGATAAAGGAGCTCTCACTTTAGTACTGCACAGTTCAGCTCGCTTCTCCAGTTTTCACCAGGGCCACATTTTGCCCAACATAAGTGAGCGACAAGCTACAATTTTTCACGACTTCCATGGAGCATTCAACGTTACAAGCATTTCTTCATTAAACCAACGACTTCTGGAAGCATCACGAGCTATCCTACAGGAATCTGCCAAAATATAAGAGGGCCACATGTTCAGTTCAGTGAACAGCTATAAACAACTCCTGCAGGGATCTTTGCTTCGTAAACAAAAATGAAAAGGGATCATAAGTAACGGCCTCATAAATCGGGTTGTAACGACATGCAAGGTTCGTTAGTATCGATAAATTCATAATCTATAAACAACTACTGCAGGGATCTTTGCTTCACAGACAGAAAGGAAACGAGATCACAAGAAACGGCCTCGTAAATCAGGCTGTAACAAACCGACTTACATGGCCGTTACATCCCACTGGAAAAGTTCTTCGTGGGTATAAAACAAAAATATTGCAATTTTCCTATTCAATCTTTCATGATAAAAATTCATGTTTTAAATTGATTGGTAACTGAAGTAATGAAAATAAATCGAAAGAAAATTTGAGTTATACATTAAAGGGCATTACATTTTCTAACCCAAGCACAGAAGTACAGAACTCACCTCTCCTTGAGCTTAAAATGGAGCCTCAAAAGATTCATCCCAAACTTCTATGCTTCCGTTGGAGGCATCTTCACCATCTTCTTCCATAGAGAGCCTGATATATTCTTTATGTGCAAAGCGGTCCCATTCTGTTAGAGAGGGATCTTCACGTTCCTGCTCGCACCAAATTCCATTTGAGGCCATACATCCGCAAAAAACAAATAAGCATCACAAAACCAAAAAACTCATTACCCAATGGCGAAGAAAACCAGATACTGAAGTGTACCTGTCGAATGAGAAATGGATCGCGGCTTTCAAAGGCCATAAACTTGTTAAGATTGAAAAGAATATTAAAGACGTTTCCTGAAAGTTTGCTCCGTTTCAGGTCACGTAGCGTAATACAGTCTTCCCTCTGCAAGTATAATTCCATCGATAAAAATCATACTCCCTCCATGAGAGAGTTACATAAAAAGGAGATCTTGCTTTCAGCTAAAAATGTTTTCTAACCTCTGGTGTTATCATATCAACCATTTGACATAATATATCCTCAAACAAAACAGGTTCTTGGGCCATGCATTCCATACGATGCAGCTGCTCCTCGTAAAAGTACTGCATTTCATTGTATGTCAGGACTCCGTTCTCATCCAAATCTATGCACTTGAACCTATGAAATACAACAACTTAGATACAAATCACAATCCAAGATAAAAATGGAACTGCCAAAAGAGTATTTAAGAGCAAGGTTAAGAAATCACAAGCCTTGTTCAAGTGCAAAAGTCTGCATTAAGATTAATGTTATAGAAAGAGGCATTGCATACGAAATCTACATGCATTATATACCATTTTACAAACACTATGTTCTTAATGTGTTTTGTTAATATAATTATATTTCTACATATTGTCTTAAAAAACAAAAGTTTTTTTTTTTTTTTTTTGGTTTCTCTACAATTTAATTTCTCGTGATATTTAGTAATGAGATACATTACAAGTGAAACGACATTGTTTACCAAAATGTTTAAAACCTGCTTTGCAAGAGACTCCAACAGAAAGAGGGAAAAACGAGTAAATAGAACAACATATTACCAATACTCGAGGCTGGGCTCAGATGTTTTGTCCTCCTCTGACAGCATAAAGTACACGAAATCTTCATATCCCATCTTCCCCTCAATCTTGCTAGTAAACTTCCGTGGAGCCTGGAACGAAATCAAAGTAAAAACACAATCAAAATCTTCCGTCAGGAAATAATATGTTCCACTTCAAAGCAGCACCTAGTTTGACCAACACGTCAAAGAGGAAACTACTGAATAATACAAACCTACCTGTGAAAATATTCTATCAACGATCCTGTAGGTGAGGGCATGATTACCATATCTGATGAGGTTCTCTTTGTCAATCAAGAAATCATGGTCCATGTCCAGCTCCCAGAATTTACAGTATACGACGTAAAAATGTTCGTAAGAAAAGTATCTGCAATTTAGAAGAGAAACACAGATGAGATGAGTTCAATATTAAAAACAATAATTCAATGAAGAAGAAAGGAAGCAAGTACAGCGAGTACTTATTTTTTTCCACCTCAGCACATAGGGACCATCTATAAAAACAAATCATTCTACCCTAAGATAATTTGACATTAAATCCACCAGCAAACAAAGGAAGCAAGTATAGCAATTATACATTTTTTTCAATCTCAACATTTAGGGACCATATATGAAAACAAATCATTCTACCCTAAGATAATTCTACACATTAAATCCACCCGCAAACAAACCTCAGAACTTTGTTAATATCCTCTTCCTCATCCAGATGTTGCATTGCAGCAATCAGATTTCCTCGCTTCAGCTCTCTAAGGGTAAGACGGCCATTTGCTGATCTATTTACGTAGTAAAAAATCCTATATATAACAGTCTCAGCTGCAACAGTACCAAACAAGTACCTATGAGCTAATAAACACGAAAAAGAAGCATACCAAATTGTTTGGGAGGCTTATAAAGTAACAAAAATAAAATAATACTTTGAAAAGGAAATCTCAGACTATTACGCAAAAGTTCTCACTAAAAACATTAAAAAGATATGAAGGATCAAATTTGTCACTTATGCCGTAAAATATATTACTCTTCTAATTAAAACTTATACCATATCTTTCTTGAAATTCAGGTGTGCCCTTTAAGAATTCCAACCCCGGATGGGTTGCCAAGAGCTCTTGAATAATAGGTTTGAAGTCTGCCTGAATCCAAATAAAAAATAGATAAACAGAGACGAAATAAAATGCCAAGTTAATTGCACATAACCATTAATAAGGCATCCAAAGCTCAAAGCTTCAATCAAAATTAAATTTGTACGGCCAAAAACAAAAATTATAAGTGTAAAACTAACCTGAGAAAGATAATTGCAATTCGGCTGCTTTAGAATTTTAAATATCTTAGTCTCTGTATCCATAATCAGCATATTGCCATCGACCCAGTATTTAATGAATGCATCTCTACATATAATTAAGATACCAAATAATTAACAGCCAAAAGAATGGCACTCTAAAAATTCAACGATATCTTCAAATACTAATACTAGTATTAAAGGGGGAACTTGTAACACTCATGCAGATCCGAGAGAGCCACATACCTGGTCACTATCCCAGAGCATTCAGTGTCAATCTCCCTAAAAAGCACAGAGGAGAAAAATGTCGGTAGCTCGCATATTTCCTTCGTAAGTGGCTTAAATTCTGCACAATTAAACAGATAACTTCAGATATTTCCCCCCTCGTATTCTCCAAATAGAGGAAAGGAGGAGCAAAAGAAAGAGATCAGATGAATATTCCACCATGCATTCGCAATCCATCCAGATGTTTCTGGAAATAGTCGTCAATCCTAGAAAAACACTGTTCCTTTAGTCCCTTTGGCGGAGGAGGACCATTTTGGAAATAAAACTGCCAGCAAATGACATCATATATAACAGTATGAGTTTCTAACCAATAAAAACATGAAGAAAGAAAGAATTTCCAAGTTCATAAGTACAACATCAATAGTGAAATATTAACAACCAGAAATGAGTACAACCTGAGGAATGACTTCTCGCCCTTGTTCAGTGACCAACTTTAGCGGCGAGCCTAGAGGAGGACTGCTTCGCTGCCTCGACAAGCGCGGAGACCCGGACGAACTTCTCGGAGAGAGTGGCGGGGTGCTACCAGCAGTAAACACCGACGGCAAGGTATTCCCACCAGCGGAATTCAAGTTATTGGAGTTCGAAAAGGCATTTAATGAAGTGCCTGCCTTTGCCTCATCAATTAAAGATTGCACCTGTCCGACCAAATGACACAGGATGAATTATTAATTGAGCACAGTCATGCTTCATGAATAATTCAACTTCCTAATAACTCACCAACAAACATAAAAAGGGTTTTTTTTCGACAAAACCAGAAACTATCAATTCGCATTCATAAAAGGTTACTGTGTACAAAATAAATAATAATAATCACCACAAAAACAAGATCAGACAAAAAAATGTTGGGGATGGAAATAAATTTTACCAGCCGCCCAGTCTCTGGAAGGGAAAGCCACTGAGAAAATAAATTCTCGGCAAGTTGAGGGCTCGTCTTTAACGCAAACGGAGACAACTCTGAAAGGTGCAACAGTTCAGGATCCAAACAAGTACCATCCCCCGTAGAATCGATATCCATATTACAAAATCAATGATTTCCAAGACCATAAATCTTCAATTCTTCAATCGAAACAGCATATAATTGAAGAACAATTCAAGCTGAAAAACCCTAGAATATAAGCGAATGATTCGAATAACAAACTACTCCAAATGCTCCACGAATTCAATTCCGTACAAGTGAAACGTACCAAGAGAAGCCCATTTAAAAAAAAAAAAAAAAAAAAAGAAGAAGAAGAAGAAGAACCAGAAGAAGTAGCTTTAAACCCACGAACCAAAACCCTAGCCTTTCACAGATTGTTCTGGAGCCAAAACCAAACCTTCTTCAAGGCTTTTCACCGGAACAAAAGATTCAAATTCCGATTCTCACATCAACTTCCCAGAAAGCTTTTTCACTCGTGTAAGAAGCTAAGCCATTACAGCCTCGGATTACGACCTAGAAGCTTCGAAATCCAAGAGTTTAATCGGACGCTTTCGAGAACACCAAGCAAATGGAAACGACAAACCCTTCCCGAAAACAATCCTGATTCTGGTTCAAAAAAAATCAACAAAAAACGAACACCACACCACCCCCCCCCCCCCCCCCCAAAAAAATCCCTTTTCAGAACTGGAAAACCAATCGAATTCTCGCCGGACAAGAAGGCGGTGGTCGCCGGAAAATTGAGTTTCTAAAACTCCGAGCAAGAGAGAGAAAATTTGAATGAGGGTAGAGAGTGGTGTAAATGTGGGAACTGGAGGAATAATCAGAATGAGAAAAACCCTTAAATAGAGGTGGAGAACGGGACAGAAAGCCACGTAAGCATCTGTAACGGAAACCGCAAATCCCGGACACTTTCTGATCAAGACTCTAGTTGACTGCCTAGTAGTTTGTATGCAGCTCGTACTTTTATACGGTGACGTAGTTAAATACACGTCACGTGAGTGTGTATCCCGCTATTTTTTTTAGTTTATGATTGTTCTGTATCGTGAATGAGTTTGAGTTAGAAATTTTAAATTTCAATAGTAATTTTTGTTAACTTTTTAAAAAAGATAAAAAAATTTTTTAAAAAATGATAAAAATTTTTTCAGAAAAAAATAAAAATTAAGATGAAAATTTTGAGTTTGAACTCATATGCCAAACACACCCTTAACATTTTAATTAAAACTCAAAATTTTTAACTCAATTTTTATTATCTTTTTAAAAAATTAACAAAAATTATGAACAACCGAGACTTAATATAATATAATTAACCACCGGCGCCGCCTTTAATACGCGAACTTGGTTTAGACTTTATTATAATAATAATCCACACGATTTAGTTGAAGCAATTAAGAAAAATGCAATGACGTTGAGATGCTGAAACGACAAAAATGGAAAACGACTTGAAACAGTTCGAAAGACAATAGATATTAGATAACGACATCAATAGGAAAAACGACAGAAAACAACCTTTGCGAGATGAACGACATTACCTCAAGAAACGACATCATGATGTTGGATCACAAGAACCTTGGAATATAT
>JAFMPE010057535.1:0-14523 GCA_024759925.1 Ficus religiosa
TTACTCGTTGGTGTCAATTAGGTGGTCTGTGGACTTTTGTTGCTCTCCACGGCGCTTTCGGACTAATAGGTTTTATGAGAGAGAGGGAGAGTTATGGCGAAGCAAGGCCATCTGTGGGACGATTCTGCTCTTCTCAGTGCCTTCGATGACGCCATCTCCAAATACAAGGTCTCTCCTCTTTCTCTCTCTCTGCTATATCTTTTCATGCTACTGTATGAGTCAAGAATTTGTCTCTTGTTTCTAGTAATTTACGTTGGAATTTTTGGGGATTAAACCTTTTTTTTTTTTTTTAATTTGTGTGTTTTAATATGTATTCAAATTTCTTGAGTCCTGTTATTTTTCTGGTATTTTGCTGAATCCTATTTTTACAAATATTTTTACATGAATTCCTGGCATGTTGTGATAAATTGACGTCACGGTATCTCCTCTGATTTCTGTTTTATAAGATTATGCATAGCAAAAAAGCTGGTGATGTTTCAAATGATCGAACAGAGGCTCCTCGCAGCAGCGGAGATCATCCGGTTTCCGGTGTTGATGACCATCAGGAGGCTGCAAGGTTGGCCCATTCCTTCATCAAAACCTGCCCTTTTATTTTCTAGAATATCCGATCCGTTCCGTATCTTTGTCGAGTTGGGGAATGTGAAAAATCTCTTTAAGAAGAGTAATTGTTCAACCTTAAGTGTTTCCGAATTGATGTCCGGTATCGGATTGTATTGCTTGTGTGTACTGACTCTTATTCTTTGAGGAGGCTTCTCCATAGCTTTGGAGTTTAGGGTATTTCTCTGCGCGTAAAGATATATTGGTGGTGTTTGGTCTTGTTTTCATATGTTCGAAAATGATTTTTCTTTTGGTATGACAGTAGAAATGAGAGTATCTTGGGAATGATGCTGAGATCTTTTCTGAGATTGCGTTTAGTTAGTGTCTTTAGAGAGATTGCTTTGGGTGTTATGAAAATTTAAATTGTGTTTGAGTATGTTTATGAAAACATGTATTACGTTGAAAAGGCTTGAGAAATGAGAATGGAAATGAGAAAAAAACTTTTAATCATTTTTCATTTCCTTCGCAAAAACCATTCTCACTATTTTTTGTTTTTGTTTTGTTTTCAAAGCTTTTGCATTTGCATTTGCTAAACAAACACTATCTAGAAAACGTTTTCGTTTTTGTACCTGAGAAGACGTGTAGAAATATTTCCAAAATCACTTGAAAACAAGACCAAAAACCACCATTGCTTCGTGGTTTCTTCCCTTTACATTGTTTAAAAGTTGAAACAATTTTTTACATGCTGTTAAAGCCCAAACGGAGGTAATTAGTTGTGCAAGAGTTATCCTAAGGATATATACTTTTGTTCTTACGTTTTGCACCTTCTCTTGGGTCTTGTGAAGACAGGAGGGTGCAGATGCGAAAAGCGATCTCCCATCAAGTACTATTACGGAAGTGGGTGAAGGTAGTAATCCTTCTCTAGTCAAAGAAAATCCATCTGTATATCCACATGTACTGGAGTCCTACACAGAAGTTGCTCAGGATGCGCAAAATAGCTATTCATATAACCAAGGTGCTGAAGATTATAACCAGTTGCTGAATCAATATTATGAGGTTGAGCAGAAGAGGCAACGGATTATTGAGCAGCTTCATCAACATGGTAGTTGGAATTACAAATGCTCCGGTGACGGCTCTGGTTCTGGTATGCAATGGGCTAACAGTACTACAATCCAAGAACATCCATTGCCTGTAAGCCAAGCTTATAATCAAACTACTTTCAGTTCATGCTGCCCATATGCCAGCCAATGTTTTGCCGCTCCATGTTCACTTCCTACATGCTTCTTCGGTGGGTCTTGTGCTGGTAAATCTTGTCCTGATGTATGCGAGGCTATGGATCCTAGGAAGTCCTCCCCTCAGGAAGACAGTAAAATAGTTGAGACAGCAATGGGTGCTGCTGAAAGAGTGATATCTTCAATGAGGGCGAAAATTTCCGGTGATTCTAATTCCAATGAAGGTTAGCTTATTCTAACTAAACTAAGGGTTCTTTTGCCAAATAGTTTATCAAGCGAATTAGTTAAGAAAAGGCTGTCTTAAAGAATTAATAATTGTTGTATCAGAAGTTTTAATGGCTACAAGTTTGAACTGTTGAGACGCCTTCAACAATCCATTTTCTGGGTGTATAGAATCTTTTACCATATTCTTTTGAAGTTTTGCTGCCATACAGGTTTTCTTGGTTGACTTTTCAAAAATCAAAAGTTCAATTAAACCGAAGGAGAAATTATGCAAACCCTTTGAGGAAACTTGATTGTTTCCACTGTTTCTATGTTGACTTTTTTAGGAAATCTGATTTTGTCCTCTGTAACATGCTGGGTTTGAGGTCGACGACTTGAGCATACATGGGCAAATTTCATGGGGCTTAGCTCATTCTTAGCTAGGAAAATTTTCAGCGTTTGTACTTTATTGCTTTCTTGTGAAGTAGGAAGGATAAGGACATAGGGTTTTGTGGTTTTACATTACATGCTTGACATACATGGACAAATCTATAAATGGATTGGAGTAGGCTTACTTCTGCTCGAAAGATTAATAAACCAATTAAGCTACAGATGATCCACTTAAATGAAATATTACTCATTTTGTGTTTGTAATGATATCATTTGTGCTCTTGAATTCTTCACCAAAACGTTTATCATCATACCATCTGTTTAGGATTGATGGATATTCAACTTTATGTAGTTTATGACTGAGAACAACAAGCAAGAATCCATATAATTATATTTGTTTTTACTACAGCTCGAAAGAGTAGGCTTATCCTATGTTTGTAAGGATAAGGACATAGGGTTTTGTGGTTTTACATTACATGCTTGACATACATGGACAAATCTATAAATGGATTGGAGTAGGCTTACTTCTGCTCGAAAGATTAATAAACCAATTAAGCTACAGATGATCCACTTAAATGAAATATTACTCATTTTGTGTTTGTAATGATATCATTTGTGCTCTTGAATTCTTCACCAAAACGTTTATCATCATACCATCTGTTTAGGATTGATGGATATTCAACTTTATGTAGTTTATGACTGAGAACAACAAGCAAGAATCCATATAATTATATTTGTTTTTACTATCCGTTCCTGCACAGATATAACAGAGAAAGAAAAAGATAAAAAAGAAGGGGAAGCAGTTTTATCTACTAGCTTGGAGACAGATCTTACTGAAGTCTTGAACGCATGGTATTCTGCAGGCTTCTACACTGGAAAGTAAGTATTGGTCGAAACTTGCTTTAAAAATGACAGGACTTAAAATTTCTTCACTTGGATACCTAATTACAATATCTCCTATTCTATATCCACTTCATGTCTTTCTTTTCTGCATTTTCTTTGTTATTTGTCTCCTGTTAAGAAGAAAATCCATAGATGTTAGTCACCAACTTTCACCAATATCCCGGTCCACTTCCAATGTTATATTTATAAGAGCCTATATGACTAACATCTGTAGGTTGCTTAGTTGCTAGAAGAAAGAATACAAGAAAATAAGAAAAGAAAAACATATCTTGATAGTGTTGTTTTGTTATCATTTACCATTTAGTTGCATTGTTTTCTCCTCTTTGTCTTAATACTTCATTTGATGTTTGTTTGGTACAAATACAACTAAGATATGCTTGCGCAATCTTTATGTTTGGTATTTAGGTTCGGGAGCGGCGTTGTTGTCTTTGTAACATTAGTTCCCCCCTTTTCAAGATCTAGAGAACATTTCCCATCCTTGAATTTGCACAAATTTTAGATAAGAGGTATTGATCTCTAATTATCTAGGATAAATAGTAGCTTGCCCAAACACTTGTAAATCACCCATTTTTAAAGTCTATCTTCAGGAGCTGAATTCAGGAACTTGATGGTATAATCTAGAAGTGTAACTGTTTAATTCCTGTGTGGCGTAGTTTGCATCTTACCTGAGGGCCCCTTTTTTTTTTTTTTTTTTTTTTGAACTTGGGGTGGAGGGTTCGAACTCTACACCATATGGTGAAGTCAGATGTGGAATTACAGCTAAGCTATGCCTGCACTGCAACCACTCATCGAGGGCCTTTTTAGTTTTCATTATACTTAATAGAAACGTGGCTTCAGGTATATTTGTAGGACTGAACGGATTTCATGAATCAAATTACCGTCTTATTATCATTGTCATCAAAGAACTTACTGCACTTTATCACCATTCTTCTTTATTTAATGTACTTGTGAAATTTTATTTCCCTTTGGGGTCCTTCAAAATCACAGAATAAAGTTATTATGTTCAAAATCCCGATTGCCAACAGCTTTAACTTCGTATTTTGGTATAGGTACCTTGTGGAGCAATCTATCGCAAAGAAACGGCAAAGCTAAGCATTCTTCTATTATTTTGTCAAGCAGAAGCAAAATGGTTTTGTTCCATGTTTTGTTCTTCGGGATTTGTATTTGTAAATGAATTATCATTTTGGTTATAAGATATTTTTCCATCCCATTGCCATGATCACAAATCAGGGTGCGATTTTTTCTGTTCTTGCCACCCTATAATTAACTTAGAAGTGCCTATGATGTTGCAGAAAGAACTCTTGCATGAGGAAACGTGATTTTGTTTTTTTCTGTGAATTTGAGAACTTCTATCCAAACCCCCTTCTTACTTGTTGAGTTAGCCCCATCGGTGAGAGAACATATGTCTTCATATTTTTAACGATTGCACAAATCGATTCAAGCGTTCAGGTTGAACTCCTATTATTATTATCGTCATCATCTTTTCCAAACAAAAATGCTCAGAGGCTACAATTTGCACTTCACTTCATTGGTTAAAACAATTTTATTGGCGTAATATGCAATGAGCTCAATATAACAGGCTTCATTGACGGATAGACTGCGTATAGAGTGACTTTCAAGACAATGGTCGGGGTAAAGTGGTTGCAGGTATAGCTTAGCGGTAGTTTCATACTTGATTCCACTACAAGGTGTAAAGTTCGAGTATCCTAACCCCCAAGTTAAAAAAAAATGGAAAAAGAAAACACGGGGTAAATTTATGCAGAAAAAAAGGCGATAAGCAGTTTGAATCCGGAGGCGATGCAGCATTGCAAGAAGGCCCTTGCATTTTCTCTTGACAAGGCTCAATCTAACCATGGCAGGGGCTTGTTTTTTGTGGGGTACTTGATTTTCTTCTTGGCAATCCAGCAAAAACAGCGCGTATTTTCGTTTCTTTTGGCATAGGCCAACTGCCTCGCTTTTGGGGAAGCGATCTTCGCATTTCTTTTGACTAGTCTTGGATTTCCGGCAGATCCCCATGGGTTGCAAAGGTTCTAAACTTTATTTGCTTCCCTTTTTGTTTTTTGTTCCAAGAGGCCAGGATTCTGTTGGTAAATAAATAAAATGAATGGTACAAATAATAGCTTATTTAGCTTTATTGTAGTTCCTCCTCCTTTTTTTTTTTTTTTTTTTTTTTTTTTGGAATTTGTTGTTAAATTTTGTTATAAAAAGTGTTAAGATAGCGTATTATCCGTTAAGATAGCTTAGTGATATATGTACGTTTTTCAAAAATTATTTTTCAAAAAACTTAAAAATGTCAGCATTATAATTAATTAGTAAGTTAAAAGGTTAACACATTCACCAATAATTAGCCATGAAATGTCGAAATTTGACATATGGTATACTTAGTGCTAAACTTGACACAAATACATCTGCAAAATTTAAAATTATAGAAATTTGTATTATACACACACACATAAGATATATATAAACCTTCGCAATTAAAAATATGCCAATGGAATTTAAGTTCTAAAGAATATATTTCCAACTTATGGTTGTTGAATTATTATTCTAGCCTCTTTTTCAAAAGTTCTTGTAAATCAAGCTAGACAATAGAGTGGGAAAAATCATAAATTTGTAATCTTTGGCTCCCAAACTATAAATTTCGCAACACATAGCTACATTAAACATGTTTAAAGATGAAGATGCTATTGACATTTATTGTAAAACAGAAAAACATAAACGGTATTATTTACATTTGTATTATGAAACTACTTAAAATCACGTGCTTCACACATACGAAGCGCATAGATACTAAAATTATTGATTATCTATTTGATAAACATAAATATCAAAGTTTTCATTGATATTTTATGGTAAAAATAAGAGAATAAAAAAAAGACATTTAAAAAGTTAATAAAGAAAAGAAAAAAAAAAAAAAAAGCAATCATGAAAAAGTCGAAAAGAAAAGACAAGAAAATAAATCATCACAAAAAGACAAAATAACTTAACAAAGTTTTTAAACAGTATTTTTAGAGAACTTTACACTTTCAATATAGTCATAGATATAAAAGTTTCAAACAGAAAAAACATAAACAATGGCATTGACATTTGTATTACAAAATACAAACAAATCCCAATATGTTGTGAAGAAGATGATCATGACGACAACTAAGAAATAGAAAAGTTTGCAACTCTTGGCCATTTTCACTATTACTTCACGTACAATATGTAAGAATATTTATACTAAAGTCACTAGTATGTAATAAGGTGTTTTTTCTTCTTTGAGGGGAAAAAGAATTCGAAATTTATATCTTATAATTTTACGTCAACCGTCACTAATATATTATAAGTTGTACGTACCCTGTTAAGTCATAATGTTGTGTATAAAATAATTAATTGGCAACACAAGAGAATCATAATAATAATTAAGAAAATACAATCTTGTGGCGGCTTGGAAAGTATAGGCAAATTAAACTTCTTCGTCTCCTCTCTCCCTTTCTCACTCTGTCATTTGTTTATTAATTTATTTATATATTTTGAAAAACCACTACACTATGTCTTAAGACCAGAAGTATTTATTTAAATAAGCAGCTTTTTCCACTAAATATACATTTATATAAACGGGCAATCAGAAAGGTAAAAGGTCATAGGTTCTTTGTTCTTTGAATTGTGGATAGGGCGATCTTTCGGCAGTGTCAACCATTTTGCCCCCTAAATCTGTTGAATAATTAATGGTGGTTTCAAATCAGTTTAGTCATAAATCTGCTATTTCAAATTGTAATAAGAAAAATGTCAGGTACATAAATTCTAATTTCAATTTTTTTGGTACCAACTTATATAACATGTGAATTGTTATTCTTTGATTATTAAGTCTTTAAAATTAAAAAAAAAATTGTATTTACTAGAGAACAAATGACAACTCAAGTGAGTTGATACTCAAATATGAGATTGGAGTTGGTGTTCCTAACAATAGTATTATAATATATATATGTAAAAATATATATTTTTTACTACATAATAAGAATAACAAAACTAGTTTTGACAACTCCCCAAATAACTTCTAATTTAGCAATTTGCCCTTAAAATTTATAAATTATTGAAATGCATTTCATTTTGTTAATTTTCTCTTAAAGTGACTATCTGAATTTGAAACATTTGCATTAACGTTTAAATTAGATTTCTAAATTTTTGGTCGGACAAGGAATTTTCTGTCCTCACATGAGGTATGTGAGGGTTTTTACACCAATTTAATGAGAGGTTAAGCAAAACGAGACACACTATGACAACAATTTATAAAATTCTGAAAAAATTGTCAAAATTAAAAAAAATTAAAAGCAAATTGTTAAAAACTGAAAATTTTGGGGACAATAGTACTAAAAATCCATAATATTCTGAAATATACTTTACGAAAGAGTTATGCGATTTTGAGTCTGGCTGGCAAGCATTCAACAAATTCTCCACTTCACTCCAAAAGAACAGATTTTAAATAGTTATTATTGTTTCTATTATAAACAAAATTGCATTTAATAAGATAATTAAATGACTGATCAGTCAATTACACTTCTAGAGTTTAGTAACTAAACATGTTGAAGGGTTTGAAACTGTATGAGATGTTAGTCACCTTTGACTGAACTCCAAGTGTTCAACCGAAATGTTTTCGGATTTTTTTTTTCTTTTTACAGTGATTTTCTTATTAAATTTTCTATGTTATTGAAAAGAAAAAAAAAATTGTTATAAATGTTATTTAGTAGTAATATCACACATGACTCTACCTAAAGGTGCAGAGTTTCAATCTCTGCCTCAAGTTCATTTATATAATATATATATATATATATATATATGAGATCTCTTGAATGTGTATGAATTCCCAAATCACACCCTTGAAGAGGAAAAAGAGAACAAAAATTTGGAACGTCTGTTATGTTATTAGTGTGTGTGTGTGTATATATATATATATATTTTTTTTTTTCTTTCGTTCAGGAAATTTTGAAAAAAAAAAAAAAGGAAGAAAGGAGTAAATAGTAATTTTCAACAAATAGTTAAAGTAAATAATAGATTTTTAAATTATTTAGAGTAAATATCTATTTTATTATGTAAATAGAAAATTTCTATATAATTAATAATCTATTTTCTATAAGTACCTAGTAAGCAGCAAGTCAGGTGTTTATCTTGTAAATTCGCTATTTATTATTAATATTATAAAAAAACCTACTATTTATTTCAATTATTTACTACAAACTGTTTTGTACTCTAATTATTTTTCATTATAAAATCTAGATTCCAAATAGACCCTTAGCTTTGAAAGGAATTTGTTTTCTTTTGCGTCTTTTACAAAATTATCACCTTTATTTTTAGGCTCATGTAGCACACGCCAGTTTATGTTCAAAAGTTAACAGAATTAGGACTAAATTTGTTAATGGATAATAGATCGGGAAAACTCTACGTTTCATTTCAAAAACTAGGAGGCAATGTGTTACAAGAACCATAATTCGAGAAGAATTTTTGTAATTAATCCTTTTATATCTACTGTCGCCTTTTTTTCTTTCTTTTTTCTTTTTTCTTTCTTTTCTTTTTTTCCCCTTCGTTTTGGTGCTATACAAGATACTTATTTTCACTTTCAAGGGGGAAACAATTATCGATTTGATTATTTTCATGTTATAGAAATAATTACTTGTTCTCTAGTTTAGAGCAAACGGAGAAACATGGATTGAAAAGGCCATTTAATTATTCGTTAAACTCTATATTCTAATATTTGCACAAAAGTCTCACGTTAGTTAAACATAAAATCGAGAATGCGTTTAAAATTGGTTTAGCTACTCTTCCGAGATGTTAATCTTTTTCGATGGACCCAAGTTTATCATCATGAAGCAGCAATGCCAATCCTCTGATTTGCATAAATGTTAAACAAGAGGTATTGATATCTTATTATCCACTATAAAACCAGTAAATAAATAAATAAAAAAAAAATCTAAAGAGTAAAAAAATGTAATTTAGCTACATTTTAATTTTATTCTCATAAACCAAATCCAGTAACTCTAGTATTACGCAAACATGGGCACTAAGCCCTCGAGATATTGAAACACAGTTTAAGGGTATATTTATAGGAATTATTATAGAAAATAAACATGCGGCTTAATGGATCTATGGATCAAATAAATCTCTTGTTTCAAAATCATCAAAGATCTTACTATTTACTAAATAAATTTATTTTTTATATCAAATATCCTAAATCTTACTATTTACTTTAATTATTTTCCTTAAAATACTATTTACTACAACTTCTTTTTATTCCTTAATTTATCATATACAAAGTCAAATTTCATAGGCAAGTTAATATGTGTACACATTATCGATCTTTTATTTATTTATTTATTTGAATAATTGTGGTCATGCAGACTGCTACTGGAAACATATATAACATAAAAATTCCAATTTTACTATTACAAAAAAAAAAAAAAGAGTCCTTCCTCAAGTCGGTTTGTACGTGAGCTAAACAATTTATCCCCACAATCAAGGGTGTTGAAGAAGCAGTCCCTACATGATACTCAGAGAACTTTTGTATAGCTAATCACCACTGCCATTTCTATATTGTAGTGCAGATTCACACCTTCACCTTTTCCGCGGCTTCTTTGATCTGTTCAATTGTAAAGATGCCGAAGAAATCGTCGTCTGTTATCGCGTTGATTACCGCAAGTGCAACATCATCGACACTAACTGGTGGAGCTAGGAGCAGATCAGAAGCCGGAAGGGAGCTTAATGGTTTTGTGAAGTTTTCGGTAGCTCGCAGTATTCTCTCCAGGGGTTCTCCTATCACATCCAACGGAATCTCGAAGCCTTCCACCCTCCTTTTCCCGTATATGAACCCCGGCCTTAACACAACACCTGTGCAAGTTCAATTAGGGGAGGAAAAAAAAAAAAAAGATTAGATAGAGGAAATAATAAAAGAGAAGTAGATTCATTGTTTCTAAAAATAAGCTACCGTTTCGTATTCCATTTTAAACCTGCTTTTCCAACTTTTTTTCTTTAATGTTTTCTATCACAAAAATTTAAATTTACTGTTTGAATTGTGAATATGAATCTATGATCCAAACGGGCTTAAGTTTACTGAATTGGTTCTGTGATGGGCATTTTTCTAAGTTTATTCTAAAAACACAGCAACAAAATTTATACAAATATATTTGTATATAAAATACCAGAGTTGGGATACTTGGAGAGAACTTCTGATTCTGCTTTCCTCTTTCCTGTGAAGTATCCAGATGAAAGTAAAAACGATGGAAGATTGTAGTCATGCACCGATATCAAGATGAATTTCGGAATCCCTGCCAGACAAGGGGAGGAAAGTTCGAAGAAACATAAGATTCATAATCTGGAAAACGGTTACCGTGATGTATGAAACTACAATTTATAGTCCCTTACCATAATCCTTAGCAGTATTAACAGCAACAACATTTGCTTCACCATTAATTCTCTGCATCTGTTCCTCACTGCCAAAACCCCCGATTGTCGAAACCACTGCAGTGGCCCCAGGAAGTACTTCATCCCAGTTTAAGTAGAAAACATCCCCTGCATGTCAAGTTATTTCAAAATCAGAATTCTAAGCCATCCTCATGCACTTTGTTATTCTTTTGGTTACACAATCCTCTAGAAATTTTTCTCTAATCCTCGTTCGTTAAACTCTTTCATTCTTATATATGTCAGGTAAGAAAACAGTTAGCATGACAGAAACTCCGACTACATGCTACTTGCAGGATTCTGACATTAAATAGAAGTACATTTTATGTTGTATATACAACAGATATGCTGGAATCTCATCCTGTTGGGAGTTCTACTTTGATAAATGATTGATTCCAACTTTAAATATGTCCACATAAGTGACAAGGTCCGAGCACCACCCATTCAACCATGAGATTAAGCCAACGCCAAAAAACTTTTTGTTGCTCTACATCAGGTCACTATACCGTCACCACCCAAAAACATAGATGGTTTCAACAGAACGGCAATACCGATTACACTAAGTAGTGAGCCATATGGTCATCCCTGGCTCTGCGAACCATCTCCTACTTCACAGCTTAGCGGCACCTATAACATTGTCTGGCCAGCCAATACATGATTACTCTTACTTTGTATCCTTAGAAAAACGGTAATATGTAACAGGAGACTTGGCTAACATATAGGTTTAAAACTTAGCAATATACCGTATTGACGCTATGATGCCAAAAAGACTTAATTTAGTTTACAGCCTTGCCACCATCAACATTACAAGCTCCTACAGCTACAGAAGCTAAGAAAATCTCACCGAAATATTCTAAAGAAAGTCAACGGAGCTTTAAGTTACCAGTTCAACTTTAGAAGCATAAATTTAGACAAAATCACGCTCAGAAGCATTGTTATAACGTTATATATGGTAAATTTTAATTCTTCAGAGAATTTCTTCTTAGGTTGTGCAAATTTGCACCTCAAATATTATCTTAATTCAATAAATTCCAAAATAAATAACTTATTGAATCACAATCAGTATATATTCAGGTAGCCCGTTCACAGGAGAATGAAGAATGTAACATGCCTGGTATCCAAGTAACCTGATCTACCCATGAACCAGGATACGTTGGACGGCCTGACCTGTGAATGAGCAAAGTTTCAGATTTCATAAATTGAATGGAAAGTTAAAAAAAAAAAAAATGTCAATGCATGCCTTGAGCTTGTGAAGATAGAGTAGAAATCAATATAATAAAATGGGTGCAATAAGATAAAGCCGTATAATGATCAAAGACATTCAATAAAAATATATCCATTCTTCTTCCCCCATTCATTTTTCCCCCGTGTGAAACAAGAACAAATTTTGAATTCAGATGTTTTGAACAAACCATCATTTTGGATTTGAATTCGGTTGGAATTGTATTTTTATTCAATTGCAGAAGAGTAAGCCTACTCATTTTTAATTCTAAGACCAGTAGTTCTAGGAATCCTTGCCTCAGAGAGGGGAAGATTAAACACGACCTTGTTTATGAGTTTCTTAGAGTTCTACAAGGATCAACTTAGTTAGAAACAGCCAGCTTAAATAATCAAGAACTCAAAATACCAGCACTTAAGTTGAAACCAAAAACTATAATTTATGTATCACCTGCTTACGCTAACGACCTCTATGCCCTTGGATACTGCAGCCTTGCATATAGCCGTACCAACAAAACCACTGCCTCCTAAGACCACAATCTACCAAGAACAGCATCTTGGTTAGACATTTATTTTCAATATATAAATAATCAAAATGCCTGAAAATGCATTTCTAAGCAATGATTTCTAAGACATACTCTTTCAGACCGAACATCAGCCACAACATCTATTGGGGCTGAATACGAGTCCTCTTTTGTATTTGCTTCTGCATAACTACATCTAACACCTGACCTGCATAAAGATAGCAATCAGAAAAGTGGTGAAAATCACATCACTCTCAAAACATAGTACAAGCACAAAAATCAGGAACTTTAGACAAATTTTCATCTAAACAAGAATGGCCTAAGAGCATAACATACAAAACAGAAGAAGCTGCCTTCCTGATTAAGAGCTTGTTTGGTAGGAGGAATAGGAATTAGAGGATTAGAGAAAGGTTGTTTAGAAAGAGAGAAAAAATGAATCGAAATATATATTCCTTTCCCTCTTACCAAACAAAGTCGATGGGTGAACTATAGTATATTCCCCCATGAAAGTAATTACAGAATGCATATTGAATACTATTCAATCTCTCCTTATCTCAGTCACATGGAAGTAAACACAAATAAATTATACTGCCCAGAAAAACCCCAACTGAAAAAAGAGAACTTGCTGCAGACCAACATGAAGAGCCAAAATTAAAAAGAGTTGTTTCACAACCCAAAAACAAAATAAAGGAATCCCTGTTTGCGCTTTAGGCACTCAAAATTTCTAAGCCTATTGTTTGCCAAGACTAGGGAACTCTGGGAATTGGAACATGCAAATTCCTAGTAAATAACCAAAAAAAAAAAAAAAAAAAGTTTCAACATAAGAAAGAAGTAAGATTGAAATGGGCATGTGCAAAAGTGCCCAAAAAGTGCGTTTGTGTAATGCAAATTCCTAGAAAATAACAAAAGAGTGTCAACATTAAAAAGAAGTAAAATTGAAATGGGTATGTGCAAAAATGTCCAAAAAGCTGGTTTGTGCTATGCAAAATCCTAGCAAATAGCAATAGAATCTCAACATCAAAAAGAAGCAAAATTGAAAAGGGTATGCGCAAAAGTGCTCAAAAAGTGAGCTTCTGTTTTGCAAATTCCTAGTAAACAACAAGACCAAATTTAGAGTTTTTCAACATTAAAAAGAAGAAAAATTGAAATGGGTATGTGAAGAAAGTGCCCAAAATGCGGGAGTTTTCTGGGTCGCACCTGTGGGTGTGGGAGAGGGACAGTAGAGCTGGGCGGTTCTGAGGGAAGCAAGAGAGGCGAGCGGGAAAAGGAGAAGCTTTCGGGAGAGAGGAAGGAGGCGTTTGGATGGCAGGGACGGCGACAAACGACGCCATTTTGTGAATCAAAAATTTTTTTTTTGGAGACTCAAAAAGGAATGGGAATGGGGACGGTGGTCGAGACTTGAGAGAGTTGTTTTCCGGTGTTCGGTGGCTCTAACACAAACGTTGTTGTAGAAGATGTTGAAGTGGAGATTCCAGAACACTGTGTTCTTTTTGTAATTCGTCTAATGGATGTGGCTGATAATAACTGACCAGTTCAACCACAACGGGTTGAGTGGCGTTTGGCCGTCAAAATGTCATATGCCTGTGTCACTTCAGTAAACTCATGCTCTTCACATACTTGTCAGTAAATTTTTTATTTTTTATTTTTGAATTTGACTTAGAAATTAAAATTATTTATCCTATAATGAAATCAAATATAAAATTACTATTAAATTATACGTGTAATTACAATTATATCCTAATATTTTCTCCGTTTGATATTGTAATAAATGGTAATTTTACAAAACTAAAAGTATATTTGGTATTCTCTTTCCAATTTTCAATATTGTATTATTTGAGATAACACAATATTTGTTAATATCTGTATATTATATAATTTAATATGATATCAAAATATGGATCGTGACATTTAATCTAATTTTGAGAGGAAAAAAACTTTATGTTAGACTGTACTTAAATAATTGTCATAAGAAAGATATTAAACATTCTAAATACATCAAATTTGGTAACAGAGTCACAATTTGAGAACATGCTCAAAATCGGAGTCTAGATCAAAATTCATAATCAGGGATTAGGTTCGGATTTCAA
>JAFMPE010057646.1:0-14521 GCA_024759925.1 Ficus religiosa
CTCACTGTCTTACGTCTATGCTGTAGGTAAGCAACCTATCAGCAATGTCTGATACAAGGTGGCCGCGCGTGGTGGAGCATACTGTGAAATCGTGGGGAAAGAAGCCGCTACGCATTTTTGATATTTAAGTATTTTTAATATGTGAATTTTTAATTAAGACCCACGTTATAAACTGCACGTTTATAATTAGTGTAAAAAAAAAAATTTCCGCTGTGTTTTCCTAAGTATGTATGTATGTGAGTACGTATGTATGTAAGGTAACGGCCTGTGCTAGGCGGGTCGTTATAAAAACGATTGAGAAACTCTATTCTTACGCGTTAAAGAGAGAGAGAGAGAGAGATAGCCTTTTAATTGAGTTATAGAGAATAGACTTTAGCCGATCAAAACAAAAGGCATTGCCAACAATGCCCAAAAATTCATTACGGTTCCGTTTGAATAAAGTGTCCATCTTCAAAAAGGAAAATTTTCTTATTTTAAATGAAAAACCTTTTCATTTTGAGAATAAGATAATGTTTGAATGCGCAAAAAATTTTCTTTTTGAAAATAAAAAGTTGTTTGGAATGAGAAAAAATAGTGTTAAAAATTATGCATTGTGAGAAAATTTCAAAAAGCTTAATTTTCTTTTTCTAAAAGTATATTATACAAAATAAGTTTGAAAACGATATAGTTTTTTTTTTTTTCAAGGCAAGATAATAACCAAAAAAAAGTTAGAAAAAAAAAGCTTTTTCGTAAAAAATTTTTTATTTTTCAAAACGGGACATTATATAAATATACTAAAGGAATTGATGCTTTTTACTGTTTTTTCTACAGTATTCCACAATGATTTTTGCCTTTTTTTTTCACTAGTTTAACTACAGTAACGTACAGTACCACATAGTAACTTTACTACAGTGATCTATAGTAACCGTACATTATCTACAGTGTGCTACATTATTTTTTGCTACAGTAATGCACGGTAATTGCTTTTTCTACAATAAATTCTGATTTTACCCCTATCCCATGTGTTGAATTTGGCTGATATACAGTGGAAGAACGGTTTTGTCCTCACATATTTTACTGTTTTGTCTATAGTGCATAGTCTTTTTTACCCCTTTGATTTATTTGTTTTTCATTCATCTACAGTGACTTGGCCTTTTTATCCATATTATGCAGAAATTGTCGGTTGCCCACATAGTACAATTATCGTTTTACACCTCTTTTTTAGTTGCTTTTCTTTTCCCTATAGTGTGTTACCGATTTTACCCTTATTTAGAGTTCGTTTTTTTTTTCTCAATATTATTTTTGCCATTTTTTTTGGACACTAAATTTTAGACATTAGATTCCGATCTATTATTGTATTGTGTTTTTGCTCATTTTGCTTTTTTTTTTTTTTTATTTTTTATTTTTAAACAATTTTTTTACTTTAAATTTTTATCTTTATTTCAGATTTTTTTTGGGGTTTTTTTGTGTGTCTTTTTTGTTTTTTTTGGTTCTATTTTTAAATACTCTTTTTTTAAGGATTCTGCATGTAATTTTTTTTGTTTGTGTTTTTTTTTGTTTGTTTTGTTTTATATTTTAAAAATCCTTTTTTTTAACGTTTTTGTATGTATATAACTTGAATTTTTTTTTGAGTTTTTTTAAAAACAGTAAAAAAAAAAAAAGAGAAACTGAGATATATATTTTGTTTTGTTATAATTTTTTCGTTATAATTTTTTTGTTAGAGTTAGTTTTTTCTGATTCTTTTAAGTCTAAAGATTTTTATTCTTTTTTTTTGTTTTCTATTTTATTTTTATTTTAATTTTTTTCTTTAAATAAGTATGACTATAGAAAAATTTTTTAATTTTTACTTTTGTTTCCATTTTTATTATTATTAATACTATTATCATTTTAATTTTACATCTTCACTATTAAAAAATATTTTAAAATAAATATATATTTATTATAATTATAATATTTATTTTAATCAACTATTTTTATTATATAATACTTAATTTTTTTTATTTATTTTTTTCTTTCTTCCTCGGGTAAAACACGGATATTAAACTTGCGTTCTCTAAACAGACCGTACATTCTCGAAGGAAAATTATTATTTTATTACCAACAATACACAAAAGAGCACGCGATGTTTCTGCTCGTGGGCAAAGCGCTTGCGTGCTTTCTCACGGATCCTAGTTGGATTTCCTCGCTGAAACGGGATTGGGCAGCCGTTAAGCAACGTGTCACCGTACTGCGTCACAGACTTCAGGACAACCCATGCGCTTCCCAGCGCGCGTGATTGACTCGGAAACCAAAACCCCCTTTGAAAAAACAAGAGAACAAATTTTCCCGATTAAATCTCAGAAGGGGAAAAAAAAAAAAAAAAAAAAAACAGAAAGAGAGAGAGAGAGAGAGACGAGAATAGACAAGGTAGAAGAAGAAGACAGAGTGATTACTAGATCTTCGAAATGGCGCAGAACATTAGCCGACGCGCACGAATGACGTGGGCTTCAGTAGCCGCCGTATGGTGGCTGGGCCTTCTGGTGACTCCGGCGACGGCGATATGGTTGAGCGTTCCCGGCTCCGGAACCAAGTGCGTCTCCGAGGAGATACACTCGAACGTCGTAGTTTTGGCCAATTACTACGTCGTAAACGATGCTATTGATCTTCACGATCAACTGCCTCAACACATCCCCACCATCTCTGTTCGGGTAATCGATTTTGTTAATGTTCGATTCTTAGATTGATTTTTCTGTCGTTTTTCTTTCCTTTTTTTTTTTTTAGCAAAAAAAAGTTATTTTTTAAAATTATTTATATATATATATATATTTTTTTTCAGTTATAGCTCTACATGGATCTAGGATAGATCATTTAAATGCCGAATTCGGAGGAACGGATTAGCTTTCTGTAACAATTTCCTCTTTTTTTTTTTTTTTTTTTTGGGTAATTTCATCTTGGATCAGTTCCAATTTCTTTCATTTTTTTTTTTTTTTAACTTGGGGATTGGTTCCAATTTCCAAATGTTAAATTTTAGACAAAGAAGACAAAATTATTATTATTTTGCAAAACAATTTGGCTGGACAGTTCTGAAAGCAGCCTCAAAATATGGAGCTCGAAATCTAGTATTATGAGTAAATTGCAAAGAGGAAAAATGGTACATTAGCTGTTAGCTATAAATACTGCAACCAATGTTATAGGTTTAGATTAGGCACATTTTCACTTCATTCCTTAACATTCATCAGTAAAATTTGACTTGTGGCAGCCAGAAAAAAATTTGATGCTAACCCGTATCCTTGTTCGAAATAATCCGGAGGCAGCAACATGCTGAATTTTGCCCAAAACATCGAAATACATTTTCCTCTTACGGGGATTCGGATTGTGAACCTTGATATTGAAACGAGTGTGGATTTACAAGTAGGTTGAGCCTGCAACCATGAAATACGTATCGATAATTTGAGTACAATTCTTTTTAGCAGATGCAATGTGCCAAAGTGGCTGGCTAAAGTGCAATTTCTCTCAAGTCAAATGTTCAAATTGTAAACTATGAACTATAAGAAAGCCGAAAAATGTGGTCAGTGGTGGCTTTTCTTTCATAGCTGTGGAACTTTGAACTTTACTTAGGAGTGAAATTCGGAACTATTTCTTCCAACTTCATTGTTGAGTTACTGGTGTAAAGTGTTTTAGTTCTTGTGTTGGGGTTTTTATTTTTGTTTTTGTGTTTTTAACAGGTGACGTCGCCATATGGGAACAATCTATACCACAAAGAAAATGCAACGCAAGGACAGTTTGCATTTACAACCACAGAGAGTGGAAACTACTTGGCGTGTTTTTGGTTGGATGGGAAATCCTCGGAGGGATCAAGCTTTAGTGTTAGCCTAGACTGGAGGACTGGAATTGCTACGAAGGATTGGGAGTCAGTTGCGAGGAAGGAAAAGATTGAGGTAACTGCACTAGTACTTTCTACCCGTCTGATTGAGTTAAGTTTTCCTACAAATTTCTGTCATCTAAGAGGTTTTCTTTGTGAATTTGGTGGTATGTAAGGGTGTAGAACTTGAGCTCGTAAAACTTGAAGGACTCGTAGAATCCATCCATGAGAATCTAAGATATCTGAAGGACAGGTTAGCTCTGACTATTCTTTTGAAGTTAAATTATTTTTACTTGATTGATGGAGGGTGTTGCATCTGTTGCATAATTCTCTTTAAGAAGTGGTTGTCTTGATCTAACCTTGTCTGCAAATATTTTGTATTCTGACACTTTGCTGTTATGCTGTTACATGATGTGTACTCAATTCTGTTATCTGCCTCTGAGAAAACTATTGACAGAATTGGTCAACTGTATTGTCCTTCATTTGTTGTTTTCGGGTGAACCACCATGATTGGGGCAATAAACTAACTTTCAAAAGACTACTAAGGTGAAAAGTCAAAATGTATTTTGGCAGAATGCTATTGATTTTCGGAAAACTAATGAGGAGGACGATAGACGTGCCCACGATCTACTAATGGGCAAGTGGCTTGCTTGGTTCAAATCCAAGTAATATTTAGCTGGTCATGGTTATAATGTGCTGTTCTTTTCCAGCTGCTTCATTGAAACCGTTCGACCTCTTGGACCACAAATTTACTGTTGGAAAACGTAACCTCCCTTTCTAAGAATGAATTAATACAATTTTAATTTAAAGACACAAAGAGATAATGAATGAAAAGCTGGAAAAGAGCGAGTCTATGACATGAAAGCATATCAAACTCTTATTCTGTAAATGGTTTTCATACGTAAAAGTGTGATATCAACTCTACTAAGCTTTCCTTCTTCTCCCCTTTTTTTTTTTTTTTTTTTTTTTTTTTTTTTTTTCTGGTTATCTTTTCTGATACCAACACAGGGAAGCAGACATGAGGGAAGTAAGCGAAAGAACGAATGCTAGAGTTGCGTGGTTCAGCATCATGTCGCTTGGTGTGTGCATTTTGGTTTCGGTTCTGCAGGTGTGGTACTTGAAGCGCTTCTTCCATAAGAAGAAACTTATATAGGTTGTCTCTCTTTCATATTTAGTTCCTGGTAGCTGATACAGATGTTGAGATGTTATAGAGGGAAAAAAAAGAAGAAAAAAGATGAGGCCAAATTCTTGTGTCCCATTATGTACCAAACACGTACAGGATCTTGTGGGAAAGTAGTAAGTAGACGATATTTACTTTCTAAATTGTTCTTTACTTTTTTTTTTTTTTTTTTTTTGAACTTATTGTTCTTTACATTTTCAGATAACGGAATTGGATTTTTTTTTTTAAATTTTAATTTTAATTTTAATTTTTGGCGTACAATCTTACGGAAAAGTGGAAATTCTTATGAATGCAAAAGGTATATTTCAAGTTATCAAAATTAAAAAAAAAAAGAAAAAGAAAAAAAAATTGAAGGGTATTTAGCACGCTCTTATAAATTGTTCTTAACTTTTTCAGAAAACGGAATTGGATTTCTTTTATTTTTAATTTTTTTTTGGGCGTACAATCTTACAGAAAAGTGGAAATTCTTGTGAATGCAAAAGGTTTATTTCAAGTTATCAAAATTAAAAATAAAAAAATAAAAAAATAAATTTTGAGGGTATTTAGCATTAATATGCCTATAACTTATACCATTTGATAATTTATTCGTCAAATTTTTAATTTTGACAATTCGTTCTTTGAACTTTTTAAATGGTTGTAATGTAGTAGTTTCATTTATGTTAAATTAGTGATGTATGTCAATATGTGAGGAAGGAAAATTTCATTTTCAATAAAGAATCTTTATATTTAGTACAAACCTTAATATAATTTTTCAAGTTTAATTTAATAGAAAGTGAATAAAATAGGGTAAATTACAACAATTTAAAAAGTTCAAGGGAGAAAGTGGTAAAATTAAAAATTTGAAGGGAAGTTGTGACAAATTTAGGGGCAAAAATAAAATTACCCAGTTTTGAAAGTTGTTAGAAAGATGAGATCGACTTTAGCCAAAACACTTTATTTTTAGGTAATTTTAGCTTTTTTTTTTTGAATATATTTTAGCTAAATTTTGAAACCTAGAGGTCCAAAATTCTCGAGGAAAAAACCTCAAAAAAAAAAAAAAATCTCGAGGAAAAAAAATGGTAAAGAAACGTGTAAAAGAAAAGATAAATTTGGAATATGAGTTAAAGAGTAAAAAGTAGAGTGAAGCTCTTTCTAGGAGGGTTTTTGGTATTGCCGCCTTGGTGTGTGCAAGGAGCTGTGTGTTTGGGTTTTCATGGCCATGGAAGATATAGTTGGACGGTGGAAGTCCCTTTCCATTACTGAGGAGGAGGGAGAGATTGTGGGGATTGATGATGAAACGCTTGAAGAGGGTGAAAAAGAGGTCCAGAGTGGTATTTTGGGAAAGGTCCTAACCAAAAGATCTCTTCGTAAAGCCTCCTTCCGGGGGGCTATTGCTAAATTGTGGAAGGTTGAAGGTGGGTTTACGATGCGCGAGTTGGCGAATGATGTTTTCCATTTTCTTTTTAGCGATGCGAAAGAAAGAAGAAGGATTTTGGATATGGAACCATGGGTTTTTGATAAGCATCTTATTGTGTTGAAGGAGGTGAATGGGGATGATGTTCCGAACTAGGGTGATTGGTGTTTCACTCCTTTTTGGGTGCAGGCTCATAACCTTCCGATGCGGGGAATTGTTGAGAAAATAGGGATGATGATTGGTTAGGCAACGGGGGTGGCTATTAGGGTGTGGAAGGATGAGGATGGGAAGTGTAGTGGAAGTTTTCTTCGAATTAGGGTTCTAGTGGATGTCTCGAAACCAGTTCGGAGAGTTGTTCCAGTAAGGTTAGGATCAAGCGGAGCAGTTCATTGGGCGAAGTAAAGTTCGAACGCATTTCGGATTTTTGCTATGTTTGTGGTCGTATTGGTCATATTGCCACGGAATGTCAAGACCCGGCGGCGAAGTCGATGATCGAAGCCAATAAGTTTCAATATGGGGATTGGCTTATAGCGCCTAAATTTCCAAGCTCTGGAGGAGGTTGAGATGTTGGATCTCGAAAGGATGTCCGGGGAAAGAGAATGCAACATGGCGAAGGGAACATTGCAAGTCCTTGGTTGAAGGTTCCGGCTAGGTTGCCAGATTTTCCAAATCAGGGATCTGATTCACATGCCACCAAATCCTGCGATTTTCGACTGAAATATGGAAACTCTGGTTGTATTCCTGACGCTTCGGATGGGGTGGTTTTGACTAATAGATCTCCTCCCATTTTGGAAACTTTGACTTCTCCTTTGGTGAGTGAGATGGTTAATAATATGGCTGAGAATTCTTTTAATGAACCACGTGAGAAGCAGGTGACGTCCAAGGGGCATATGGAAGAGACACGTGAACAGGAGCATGCAGACCTTAAGGTACCCCCTTTTGAATTTATGGCTGGCTCTAATAGTACAAATTTACGTAAAAAAGATAAGCCTGGGTCCCGAAAGTATGTTGCTGCCCAGTTGAGTTCGGGAAAGGCCATTGATGGTCTAGGTGGGTCGATGAGGAAGTTAGATGGCGATTCAATTACGAGCGATCACAAAAGAATGGTGCTTGGTGACGTGTCGAATACCATTATATCGGCGGAGGTTGCGGTGCAACACCGCTAGGAGAAATGAGTGTGATCGTTTGGAACGCCCGTGGACTTGGGGATCCATGGGCATTCGACAAGCTTCAGATGATGGTCCGAAGCTTCTCCCCAGACTTAATTTTCATTTCGGAAACTAAGTTACATGGTCGGAGGGCAAGTTTAGTAAAATGTAGACTGGGCTTTGATAAAGGGATGCACGTGGATAGTGAAGGAAGAAGTGGTGGTCTTATTCTTCTTTGGAAAAAAGATTGGGATGTGGTGGTTAAGGGATGTTCTCGAGGTTTTATTGATTGTTTTGTGACTTCTCTCGATGAAAATAACTACGCTTTACCGGTTTCTATGGTCACCTTGAGAAAGTGTAGCGCCACCTCTCGTGGGATCTCCTTTGCTGCATTCGTCGGCAATTTACCTTGCCTTGGCTGATTGCAGGAGACTTTAATGAGGTCTTGCACCTCTCGGAGAAGAAAGGGGGAGCTGCTAGAATGGATACAAGTATGTTTGGTTTTCAAGATGCGGTGGTTGAGTGTGAAATTGATGATCTGGGCTTTCAAGGACATCCATTTACTTCGAATAATCGTCAAGACCCGCCAGGGAAGATACAAGAAAGACTTTATAGATATTTTGCGGATTTTGAGTGGAAGGAGATGTATAAAGATTGTAGAGTTTTTCATCGGGACTTTTTTGGGTCGGACCACCGTGCCATTCACCTTGTATTAGATTTCAATCCGCAAGCTAGTAGAGGTTCATGGCGTTCGGAACGAAGATTTGTTTTCGAGCCTTTATGGAAAACGAAGGACGAATTTAAAGAGGTGTTGAGGGAGGCGTGGGTTCGATCAAGCAACGGAGTTGATGGTAAGGCTCTTCTTGATACTCTGAAATGTTGTGCAGGGTCGCGTCGGAGCTGGAGTAAACAAACTTTTGATAGCATTCCAAGGCGGGTAGCTTCTTTACAAAGGGAATTGACTGAACTCAATAAGTGTGACTGGAGTATGGAGGTAAGGAATAAGTGCAAGAAGGTGGAGATTGAATTGAATCAACTACTGGGACTAGAAGAATATTACTAGAAGCAAAGGTAGCGAGTGGATTGGCTTCGAGGGGGTGATCAAAATACCAAATTCTTCCACAACAAGGCATCGCATAGACGGAATATGAATCACATTATAGGATTGGAAGACAATATGGGTGTTTGGGTCACCAAGAAGGTGGATATTGCCGCTATGCTTACTAGTTATTTTTCTGATATCTTTGGGACAATACATCCAGATGAAGAGATTTTGGGAGTGGTATTGGAGGGTGTGGAGAGGAGAGTGACACCAACTATGTCTAAATTTCTTGATGCTCCTTTTTCAGCAGAAGAAGTTAAAAGGGTTGTGTTTAGTATGGGGGCATGGAAATCGTCGGGTCCTGACGGTTTTCATGCCGGTTTCTGCTAAGAAAATTGGAAACTAGTTGGTGCAGATGTTACTCGTACGTGTCTAAAGGTGCTTAACGGTCTTTGCTCCATTCAGGAATTAAATGCTACTTATATTGTTCTAATTCCAAAGGTCAAGTCTCCGAAGAAGGTATCGGATTTTCGACCCATTAGTCTTTGTAATATAGTGTACAAGATTATTATGAAGACCTTTGCTAATTGTCTGAAAGTATACTTGCCGGATATTATTTCGGATGAGCAGAGTGCTTTTGTCCCAGGTCGTTTGATTACTAATAATATTATTGCAGCATTTGAGATTATGCATACCATTAATAGGAAGACCGGAGGGAAGAATGGTTTGATGGCGTTGAAGCTAGATATGAGTAAGGCGTATGATAGAGTTGAGTGGTCTTTTCTTCAAGCTATAATGGTACGACTTGGTTTTTCCAACCATTGGATTGCGCGTATTATGAACTGTGTCTCAACTGCACACTTTGCCATTCTCATAAATGGTGAGTCAGTTGGAGATGTTGTCCCTTTCCGAGGTCTTAGACAGGGATGCCCCTTGTCTCCATATCTCTTCCTCCTTTGTGTAGAAGGTCTTTCGAGCTTGATTCGGAAGGCTCAAGGTGATCGTTCCATGCTGGGTGTCTTTTGTGCGAGAGGAGCTCCCCGAATAAGTCACTTATTTTTCACGGATGATAGTATCATATTTGGTAGTGCTGAATTGGATTGTTGCAGTCGATCAAAGATATTTTGGCTAAGTATAAAAGGGCTTTAGGACAAGTGATTAATCTTCAAAAATCAGTCGTCAGCTTCAGCCCAAACTTGTCAATTGAGAGGAAAGACATGATTACGGAATGCTTAGGATTGCCATCGGGAGGAGCGCTTGATACTTATCTTGGGTTGCCGTCTTTTGTGGGTCGGGACAAGAGGAGAATTTTCGATCGGATCCGAGAGAAAGTTTGGGCGAAGTTGCAGTTGTGGAGGGGTAGAATGTTCTCAGTAGGTGGGAAAGAGATCCTTATTAAGGCAGTAGCCCAAGCCACATCCACTTATGTTATGAGTGTGTTTAAGATACCCATCACTCTTTGCAATAATCTCCAATCTCTCATTGCTCGGTTTTGGTGGAATGGAGGCAGCGATGACATGAAGATCCATTGGATTAGATGGGAGAAGCTTTCTATGGCTAAATTCAATGGTGGCATGGGGTTTCGAGATATGTCAGCTTTTAACAAAGCTTTGATAGCAAAACAAGGTTGGCACATTCTCACGTCTCCTTCTTCTCTTATGGCTCGTGTTCTCAGAGCCAAGTATTTTCCCAATTCAAACTTCCTTGAGGCTAATATTGGACATAATGCTTCTTATGTGTGGCGGAGTATTGTTTGGGGTCAGGAGCTCTTAAAGGAGGGATTAAGATGGCAGATTGGGAATGGTGAGAGTGTACAGGTTTTTAAGGATCTGTGGATTCCTCGTCCAACTCTTTTCCAACCTATTTCAAGGCCCTCATCTGACACGGAGAATTTAAAAGTATCTGATCTACTGTCACCTTTTAGTTGGGATAAGGAGAAGCTAGAATCCATTTTCTTACCTATAGATCAGGAATTGGTTTGGAGTATTCCCTTGAGTTCGAGGAGAAGACCTGATAGGTGGGTGTGGCACTATGATGGCAAAGGAGGGTTTTCTGTTAGGTCTGATTATAGAGTCGAAATGGATAGGCGGTGTTCTGTTTCTACATCAGGGGAAGGATCAGTTTCTTGTTGGTGGAGGAAACTATAGAAGTCACAAGTCCCAAACAAAGTCAGAATTCATGTTTGGCGAGCTTTTCATGATGCTATCCCAGCAATGCTCTCACTTTCTAAGCATGGAATTGAGGCGGACAAGCTTTGCCCACTATGCCGAGATGATTTGGAGGACACTAGCCATGCTTTTTGGTATTGTGTTGAAGCTCAGGTGGTTTGGCGGAATAGTGCTTTATGGCCAGTTTTGAAGAAGCTTCCGGGAGGACCTTTTTATGCTCTTTGCTTTTTTGTGTCGGCTCACTGGGATAGTGATGAAATGGGCGTGTTCTTTATAATTATTTGGTGTCTATGGCAGAGACGTAACAAGTGGATTTTTGAGAACAAAATGATGAATGCTAATGGTATTGTGGCTTGGGCGGGAAGATTCTTAGGTGATTTCTTGGTTTGCAATGGGTTGGACAATCCACTTGAAAAGAAGATTTTGGCTCCAAAGGTTCTATGGCATGCCCTAGCCATGATCAGATCAAAATCAATGTGGATGCAGCTGTGGATAGTTCTCTGGAGTATATTGGCATTGGAGTGCTCGCTAGAGACAAAGATGGTGCTGTTATGAGTTTTTTGACTAGACGTATCTTTGGTAAGTTCTCTCCCCATCTAGGAGAATGTCTGGTTGTGAGGGAGGGTGTGTGTTTAGCAAAATTTCTGAGATTGGATAATTGGGTGGTGGAATTGGATGCTTTGAATACTGTTAGTGCTATCCAGAACCCAGTTGCAGAGGTACCAGAAGCAAATATCATTGAAGATATTAGAGACTTTCTCTCGGTTGCTAGAAGTGGTATGGTTAGCTATATCTCCCATGATGGGAATAGAGTAGCCCATTTTTTTGGCAAAATATGCTATTTCCAAGTCTGTTTATTGTTTTGAGGTTGATTATGTTCCGAGATAGCTTGGTTCGTTTGTTAAAGCCGATCTTACTATGTGATTTTATATAAAGATTAATGTTTAAAAAAAAAAAAGAATAGATAAATTTGAAAAAGGGATACATCAGGAACCAGTCAACTAGGAAACCTATTAAGATAAGGGAAAGGTGGGGAAAAAAAAAAAATCAAAGTCCTCTGCATCTATAAACAGGTGTTCCACTTGTTTCTTGAGTCTTACGCTACCCACAACTTTAAAAAGAGTCTCAAAGAGCCACGGAGAGATGGACGACGGGATGAAGTCGCGTTGCCGGGGGATATTGAATGTTCTGTTGAACCATCGCTATGCTTGGGTGTTCATGGTGCCTGTTGATCCCTAGAGGCACTCGAAATTCCCGATTACTTGGACATTATAACAAATCCTATGGACTTGGGGATGGTGAAGTCGAAACTAGACAACGGTCTGTATGTTTCCATCGACGGCTTTGTCTACGATGCGAGACTTACGTTTTCGAACGCCATGACCTATAACCCGCCTTCTGACGATGTTCATATTATGGCCAAGAATGTGAGCGATGTTTTAGAGGCCATGTTGAAGCTTCTTTGGAACCCTCATCCTTCCAACGAAGTTGATAGAATGGCCAGGCAGATGGGGGGTGGAGTTTGGGACCAAGTTGAAGCTTTTTGACGAGGAAAATACAAAAGATTAGGATTCAGCCAGTTTTAGTACTTTAAATTTGAATTCATTGTTACATTGTCTCTTATGGATTCAGTCAATTTTAATATTTTCATGTTGAATTTATTGTTGCAATATCTCTTAATTAAGGATTCAGACGATTTTAATTTTTAAATTTTGAATGTAAACTTACATTTAATTTTTGAAGCTGGAAAGCACTTGAATTTGATATGCCATTTGCATAATAATACTCGTGGTAACGTACAGTGTTTATTGTTCTCTCTACTTTCAAGTTATATGAAAATTAGGCATTGAAAAGCCCCCAAAGAAATAAAATACAGCTAGTTAATTGTGCATAATGGTGTTCAACGGATCCAATCAGCCAGCAACACTACAATCCAATTCAATCTTTTTTTTTTTTTTTTTTAATTACAGATAATCGATCTTAATTAAATTGGATTAAATATTAATTCTAAACCGATTTAGGTTGCATCCAATATACTTCTTACATTAAAAAACTTAATCAAATCCAATCCAACCTTTCCTTATATACATATTATATGTAAAAAATTTAAATAATGTTTATACTTTTATAATTGATAGAAATGTTTGTATTTTTCTTCATACAACTTCACATTATCAAATGAAAACTCCAAAGCTTACATATGATGAAATTAAAAAAAAAAAACATTTTTTTATCCCATTTTCTAATTCCTTAACATTTATGATACATCATCACACGTCCTATAGATATTGTTTATTTTGTTCTAAATTTTAGTAAGTGAAATATGTTAAATCGATCAATATAACTATTTCTAAACATGCCTTAAATAAATTGGATTGAATGAGATTTTCAAAAACTGATCTTTAATTGTATCAGATGCAATATAATCAAAATAAAATGGATTCTATCTAATAAAAACCGAATCTTTAGTATGCGGGACTGAGAATGGTCCTCTTGTGAGAAGTTAAGAGAATCCAATTTGAGGTTTCTAATAATTCTAGCTTGTTATTGACATGAGAGGAGAGTAGTCACGGTGGCTTGAGAGCCAAAATGTTGGAACTCCCTCATCTTGAAAGAAAGGGGTATTTAGAGAGCCATTTCGTTTTTACAATTTAGTCCTTAAATTTCTAAAGAGTATAAATTAACTCTCATCGTTAATGTGACCTAAATTTTAGAGAATTCTATGACTAATAGCGTATAGCATATTTTATAGGTAACATTGAAGTTTATAACCTATTTTTTAAATGATGGTAAATTATAATATATATTTCTCGTAAATCCTTGGATTTTCTTGGATTTTTTAGTCAATTTTTAATAACAAATTTATGTGCTTAGTTTGATGTGAGAGAGAGAGAAGTGGAAGGAGGAGGGATTTTTTGATATTATGTAATCATAAATTTGATAATGTTATTTATTACTAGGTTTAAAATGTTATTCTATAATTACTATTACTCTATTCAAAAAATTGTTATTTTACTCTTTCTCCTCAAAAAAATCTTATGCTAAAAAAGTATTATTAGAGTGTTTAAATATTTCTCACGCTACGTGACTAACAAGGAAATTGCATAAATTCTCATGATAAATATAATCACATAAATGAGAATTTTTTTTACAATTTTGAATAAATATGTCAGGTTCACAATTTAAATTAAAATGAAAAAATTATTATTTTTTATTTTTTATAAAATGTTTCGGAGACCATGTATCTTGTGTTAAGTACAAAACAGCGAAGAAAAAAAAAGTACAAAACAGAGAGAGGGAGAGAGAGAGAGAGTTTAAAAAACATCAAGGATTAACTAAAAAGACCATGCTGAAGAAAAGCTAAGCTCTGTCACACAATAACAATTTAAAAAAAATAAAAATAAAAATTAAAGGGTTACTTATAGGCCTTCAACATAATGAAAAGAGAGTAGCCAACAAAAGACAAACTATAAATTCTAAATTGTGTTTGGAATGGATCTTCCACGTCTTTCTTTATGTCCAGTTCAACTTCCGAAATCCTATTTTACTTCAAACTCATACTCCTCTGTATTTATACGAAAGGAACTTCCAGGTATCAATTTAGTCACAAGCAAACCACAAACTACTTCCAAACCCTAAGAAATTCCATAGCCAAAGTCGATCTCCAATCCAGACCAAACCTTCAATGGAGTTCATGAACAAGCGCAAGAACGACCAACGAGATGTGGACGATTACTACTCTTCCATGGATGACTTCGTCCTTAAAGTGA
>JAFMPE010057757.1:0-14515 GCA_024759925.1 Ficus religiosa
AGTCCAAACTAAACTTTTTGCGTTTGATTTTTCAGTTCATTTTGAACTCCCTTGTGAATCGTTATACCAGTGATCTGGAAGTGAATTTATTCCTGAACCTTAAGAGCCCCCCACTGACTTAAAGCATGTGAGCTGCAAACTACTTCCCATCTTCAATCTCTGTCTTCTTCCCATCTTCAAGCATGTGTGCTGCAAACTACTTCCTCTCTCCCCATATGTTAATTTGAAAGTTTCCAGCCCCTTGGCAAACATCCCCTCCGGTGAACCAACTCGGCCCCCACCCACCGAAATACTTCTCCCCAACCGCTGGCAACCATCCCTTCCAGTGAACCCAACAACGGTGCCCCCCACGAACCCAGTTATGATCTACCTTACCTTCCCTTCCATGTTGAAGCTTGACAACCGCCCCCATTTGTGAGTTAATAACAACTCTTTTGCTTTCTCTCTCTAGTTTCTCTCTCTACTGTGTTTGCTTTGTTTTCATATTCTTTATGGGAATGTTGGGAATGTTTTTCCCAGCCCGCTTTTTGCGTGAAATCTGCTAAAAACACCCAACAGAGAAGACGTCGAATGTGTTTTGGCTCCATTACAAACTAGAGAGACAGCCAAAAAATTTTTTCTCCAGAACCTGGGATTACGGTATAGGAAGCCGGCTTCAATGGCATTCTCGACGAGAAACAGCCGACCTTCAGGGGAAATGGTATTGATCCCCCCAATGTACTCGGTCCTTTCCCCCCCAAAAAAAAAAGAAAAAAACAAAATCCAAAAGCTCCAACAACAAACCCACGTGTATGACTAGCCATATTATTTGATAAGAATACAAAGAAGATGATAGTAAGTGCAGGCCGTAGAGACTAGTTCAAGCATGAAAATTTAGCTAAGCTAGTGCCACCCGCCGCGTGCATCCTCCCCCCCCCCCCCCCCCCCAACGCGCACGCACACACACACACCAAAACCAAACCCAAAAAAAAAAAAAAAAAAGAAACCTATAGAATGTGGCCAACGTAATATTGAACCCAGTAATGACCCAAAGGAGTTGCAGGTCCACGTGATATAATAAGAGAGAGAGAGAAGCAATATAAAAATATATGCTATAGCAGTCTCTCTGTTATTGTCACCTTTTTTTTTTTTTTTTTTTTTTTTTTTACAAATTTGACTTTTCTTCATTGGCTACACAAATGTTTGGTAGTTTTTTTCTCACTAATTTCAAAGCAGGAAGAAGAAAAAGAAGTTGACCTGACATTATTATTGGCGTATTATAGAAAACTTTTTCTGCTGGTTAGTGTATTATAGAAGACTGTTTTTTTGCTGGTTAGCGTATTATAGATGACTTGGATGGGAAAACAAATATTTTTTTCCCTTCGAAAAAAAGAAAAGTCAGAGAGCAAGCGAGGAAAAAAAAAAAAAAAGGTATAGGCGTCCTTTCGCCCCCCAAAAAAAAAAAAACAAAATACAAAAGATGGTGTATGACTAGGCAGATTATTTGATAAGGATACAAACAAGAAAATAGAGCTAGGTAGCACCAGACTAGAAAAGGACGATCGGCCTAAACGAAGGAAATAAAAAATTAAAAAAAACAGGGGGGTGGATTGTAAATAATACAAATGGGGATCTAAATCTAGGGTTTTAGAGATAAAGGATTAACCTGTAATTCAATAATATTACAGTGACTGTTTTGATTTACATTGTTGTCCTCTTTATGCTATCTTCTTATTTGTCTTTTTATTCCTTTTTTTAGTTCCTACTTTCGGATTCGGTATCGCCGGTGGCACATGCGGCGGAGACTGCGGTCCGCGAAACAATATCAAATTAGAAGATATAATACCCACTATTTTTGAGTTCGGAAATTAACCGCACGAGGCATTGCTTCCTGTCCTGATCCGCCATTAACTACTATATACTCATTCTCCGGCTCGAACTCGGTAACCGTACTTAAAACTTCTTTACATATTGGCCAAATAAATTGGATGCAATCTCATGTGTGTTTGTGGATTTGAATCCGGATATGTTTGGTTTGTTTGTAGTTTCTGTGAATTTGCATTCTGAATTTTGGTTTTGTGGTGTTGTACCTGGTATTTGACATGCTTCGGATAAAATATGCTAATTTAATTATACTGAGCTCTAAACAATTTCCTCTCTATGTTCCAGTTATAAATTTTTTTGTTCAATTTTCGTTATTGAATTTGTTAAGGAAATGCCTCGCAAAGCGACGGGTGAAACGTACTTTTGGGATAACGCAAAGGAAAAAAAACTACTTGAGAAATTGGATGAGTTTCTGTACTACAGTGGTGACAAACAACCTGCACTTGATGTATATGATCGATGGGCCGCTGAATTTAATACTGAATTCAGCGAAGTCCCTGCACATGGATTAACGTTATGTCAAAAAAAAAGAAAAAGAAAGGATGAAGAAAGTATATCGGGGGTGGAAGGTGTTGCAAGTTCGGACTGGCCTTGGATATGATCCGTCGACCGATAGAGTCATTTGCTAGGATGATGCTTGGAAGAGCTTTATCCAAGTAATTGCATTCTCTATCTTCAGCGATCTAATTTAATAATTAAAGCTGACCACCAATATACGAGTATGTTGATCAATTTTTGTTTGCAGGTGCACAAGGAGTGTAAGCATCTTTGTTACGAAGGACTTCGAAACAAGGAGTTGCATTACAATGTTTTTGAAAAAAATCATGTTGCTGGCACATTGGGATACGGGTCAGTTATGATGCCGGATGATACTAATCCATACGTGGAGGAGTTACTGTCCGTGGATAACTTTGGCACCGATCGAGTGCCAGATGAGGTTCTAACTCCGATCAATTGTCGTGGGCATGTCGGCAACCAGTGACCGGCCGACGATGCCGGCCCGTCACGTTCTAGGGAAAGTGCTGGTAAGAGAAAGCAAAAAGATGCCATGGATGAGATGACTTACGTCGCAATGCAGGAAATAGTCACTCATTTACATAGTCAATCGCATTCGCACACCAGCACCAACCAATCAAATGAAACGGACCACTTGCTGATGTGCATGAATTGCATGACCGGGATGGGTATTCCACAATATCAGCGGACGATGATGTGGCATTACTTTCTTGTTAATCCACAGGTTCAGCGTACCTTCCACCGGCTTACCGATGACGATAGGCGTGGCATTATTTGACTTCGTTGTTAGGCCCTAGTCGCCACCAGCCGACTGACTTTCATGCTTGATGTTTTTTCCAGATGAACTTTTTTTTAGACATAACAATGACATTATTATTTATATTAAATGTCTGACATTTTATTTATTTAAAGCATTAATCAACATTTTTTTTATGTTATCGCCAATTTAGCTAACATTATATCTGATATTTCTATGTATGTTATCGTATAATGGTATTGGAACTAATTAAACTTGTTTTGGTAACAATTTGTCTATACCAGCAAAACCAGGGAATTTAGCGAGATCCACGTCATTCTCAAGATAAATGAGTATAGTTCCACATCCAAGCGCGAAGAAGATGACCAATTGTCAGAGAACGAGCTAAGCAACGATGACAGTTTTCTTTCTATGGTAGTCGTAACCGTGGCTACGCATAGGCGTAACAGACGAAGAGATCCATAGCCAATGCATAATTCAAGACTAACTGGCGCCATGCGTGTAGAAGAGATATTAAGAGGACGTGAAGAAATGATTCAAGATTTGATCGGGATGAAAGCAGATACATTCAAAGAACTTAGTCAGCTATTAGGTAGTAGGGAGTTATTGAGGCCAACTCATAATATAAATGTCAATGAGCAGTTGTTCATCTTTTTATCAATTTGTCGACAAGGTGCAATAAACAGGCACGTATCTTATTTGTTCCAGCATTCTAGAGAGACAACTTCACATTGGTTCTTTAACGTGTTGGAGACTATTTGTGCTCTAAAGGACGAATTCATCAGACCGCCCAACTACACAAAGGTTCAATCTTTGATTATGGAGCACTCCCACAAATATAGACATGGTTTGATGTACGTTATCGATGCCATATCATAATATCATGTTTTAAGGAATGACAAAAAATTGGAAAGTCCACAATTTTGTATTCAACACGTGTTGCTAATGATGGTAGCCATAATCAACATTTTACTTCTTCGTGCAGGATTGTATTGCGCTATAGATGGAACACACGTACCATGTGTTCCACTGGCAGCAAATGCTGAAGCTTGGATGAATTGAAAAGGTGTCTACTCGCAGAATGTATTAGCCGCCTGTTCATTCGATATGAAATTTACATACATGTTGGCCGGATATGAGGGATCATGTCATGATGTTAGAATGTTGCAAGAGACAATAGCATTTCATGGTTTCCCAATACCGCCACCTGGTAAGATCATCTGTCACCTGATATGACTATTTAAAAATAAAACAAGTAATATGTAAAAAAAAAAAATTTGGATTTGTGTTGATAATTCGATGTTATTTTGAAGGAAATTTTACGTTGCCGATTCAGGATATGCGAATAAGGATTGTTTTCTCAGTCCATATCGACGAGAGACGTATCATATACCCGAATATCGAAGGCGTCGCGGTAGACTCGGCAACCGCTGGGAAGTATTTAACTACACACATTTATCGTTGCAGAATTGTATTGAGCGAACTTTTAGTGTATGGAAATCTAGATTTAAAATACTTAAAGGTAGCAACAAGTATCCCATGGACAAACAAGTAATGATCCCAGTAGCGTGTGCGATTGTGCATAATTTCATAAGGATGGTACAGGTTGGGGATCCCATTCTTAAGTAGTATGTGGCAGATGGTGAGCCAGTAGGTGGACACATCGATGTTAACGTAGATTACGTTTTGGGCAACGGGGAAGATGATGCAGGCCCAAGTATAGGAAGCCAGCAAGATGCATCGGGAAGGGGTTCAATGAATCAACTGAGAGATGTGCTGGTCGATGAGATGTGGGACAGATATCAACAAAATCCATGGTACAAGAGCACTTGAAATCAAGCCCAGTTTTATCTATTTAAACCAGATTATGATTGTAAGTATGACGTTATTTTTGTATTAGCACTTTTACTTAGCAACTATGAACTTTTGTTGTTGTATTTTATGCATATGTAATAAATATTGTAAAAGATTTTGATTAATGTTTTTTTTTTGTGTGTTTTAATTTCAGATTATTTTAATTTTTCCATTTTTCCATTCACAACTTACAATGGAATGTTAACTTTGAGTTAAACTTTATAAATTAAATTTTTTACATCCAAACAGGGTCCTAACTCAAGTTAAACTTTTCAACTCAAATTTTTTTACCAAACACTAAACTCAAGTCAAACTTTTTAACTCAAAATTTTTTACCAAACACTCAACTCAAGTTAAACTTTTCAACTAAATTTTTTGCCAAACACTCAACTCAAAAGTTAAACTTTTCAATTCAAAATTTTTTCCAAACACTCAACTCAAACTCTTAATTTAACTTATCTCCAACTGAACTTAAAATTTCAACTCAAACTAACGAACCAAACGAAGCCATATATTTTATTTATTTAGCTCTCGTAGTTTACAAAGCGAATAGAGAGCATCTTTTGGAAAGCGGTGGTCATCCTGTTTGGCGAACAGTGGCTCACCAATCTCTAGACGATCTGATTCTCTCTCTCTCTCTAACTCTAACTCTTTCTATGTCTCTGTGTCTCTCTAACTTGTTGTTGTATTATTATTTTTTTTTCTTTGAATCTTTGATCGAATAGGGTCGGTATTCCAGAGGAGTTTGTTCGGGCTTGGCTATGATGGATGTGGGTCACCCTTTTTCTTTACCGGTTTTTATATTTTTTTGGTCGCCCTTTTTTTTCTTGTTTGTTATTTTTTTCCCCCCGACGAGAGAAGAGAGAGAGGAGGGGGGTGGGGGGCGCTGGAAGGTCGGGGGCGGGGAGAGAGGAAAAGAGAATGAGAGAGAGGAGAAAAGATAGAGAGGGGAAGAAAAAGAAAGGGGGCTGCCGGGCTGGGGTGGAAAAGGGGGTGCCGGGAGTGGGGAGGGGAGGGGAGGGCAGGGTTGGGTGGAGGCCGGCCTGGTGAGGGGCGTGGCATGGGGTGGGGGGACCGGGGGAGGGGGGGACCTAGGGTGGGAGTGGGGGCCGGGGGGGGGTTGCTGGGGATGGGGTGGGTGGCCGATCGAGTCTGGGGTGGGAGGACTGGGGGTGTGGTCACGGGCAACGGAGAAGATTGGAGTGGGAAGGGGTAAAATGAGATAAGGTATATGGTAATTATGATACATCAACAAATATCAACCGTTCGATTAAATTAACAGTTCAAAAAAAAACTTTTCTGATAGTTATTCTGGAAAATGCTCTACCACAACCTGTCCCAATGAAAAATATGTTGTTGTTGTTGTTGTTATTATTATTATTATTATTTTATTTTTAACACTCGAAATGACTTAGATGGGCCCATAAAGCGAAGAGTTGAAGGCCCATGGTGGGAACTTCCCACCCAACCGCCAATAACAGAAGAACCTCCGTCTCTCAACTTCCACACTCATCGACGGCGATTTGCTTCCTATGAACTTCTCTTTCCATTTCACCGGAAAATAATCCTCCTCTGAAACCCTAGATTTCTTCTAGGGTTAGGGTTAGGGTTAGCGTTACAGTTCTTCTTCTTCTTCTTCCTCTCCGCCATTACTAGCCATGCCTTCCTCGCCCAAGTTCTTCCACGCTCGGCAACCTCACTCCGCTCGCAGATCCACCGTCCTCATCGTCTTCTGCTGCTTCGTCGTCGGGATCGCCGGCTTCGCCTTCGGACTCGCCTCGCTTCTCCGGCCGTTCAAGTGCCCGCACGGCGATCCCAGGTCGGTGAGGGTGGTCTGGGAGAGAGGCGCTGGTGGTAATGGCGGCGGCGTAATTTCGGATGGTGGTGGTGGCGATGGGAGCAATCGGCGTAAGGTCATGGGATTTGTCGGGATTCAGACCGGTTTCGGATCGATCGGTCGGCGACGATCTTTGAGGAAGACTTGGATGCCGTCCGATCCTCAAGGACTTAGAAGGTATAATTCTGCGCGCCCCCCCCCCCCCCCCCCTTCTTTTTTTTTGTTCTTTCTGTTGAAATTGAATCTGTTCATAAAGTCGATCAAATGTGTTTAAAACTGGAATTTGTTTTTCATTTGGAGTAGCTCACAAATTAATTTTAATTATTTTTTTCAATCTTTGATCTCTCTGTTTATATATGTGTGTGTATATATGTATATGTTCCAAATGAAATATATTTGAGTTCAGAGGCCAAAATATATGAATTACTTGCTATAGTAGTAGAGTTGATTTTTTTTTTGAACTGAGTAGTAGAGTTGATTTTTGTTCAGAACATATCAATTACTTGCTACAGTAGTTGAGTTGATTTTTGTTCAGGACATATCAGTTACTTGCTATAGTAGTAGAGTAGATTTTTGCTTTATTTAAAGTTTTAAGTTTGAAATAGAGTTTGAATTACAGTCTTAGTTTGGTTGTGAATATGACAATAAAGCTAAAACTTTGATTTATGGTATAAATATTAGACCCGGTGTATGTTCTGTGGGTGATTTGCAAACTCTTGCCGAGGTTAAAGATAAAATCTTGAGGTTTTGGTTAGCAGTTTAATTTGTTTGCTTATCATTGTAGAAAAGGTTAGGATAGGTATTTGATGTGCATGTGATAAGTTGGAAGATCAAGGATTCGAATCGAGGCTAAATCAAATAGGGAGCTTGGTATTTTAAGTGAGCCGTATTCATTTTCGAAACTAGGATACTAAGATAATTTGAGACTTGAATGAGATTTGGGTGTTAGCGGAACTTGAATCGTTAGAGTGCAGAAGTCAAAGAAGCTTAGAATAGGGTGTAAAAGACAAGAAAATAGAAGCAAAAAATAAACAAAAACGGAATTGGAAACCGGGGAATTTTTGAAGACCTCCTAGGAGTGTTAACTTGGAATTCAACGGAACGCATCATTGATAGAAATAAATCTTTCTAATTGAGTTGTGAAGTTCTTTGTCAAATATATGCATAGCTTCAAGTTTAGGAAACCAAACGCTAATGATAAAAGTACCACCTTCTTTTGACCGTAAATGGGTGCCTTTAAGCATACCCATTCCATGACTATGGAAATGAATGCGTTCCTGAAATTATCAAACTTTTAAACTTAAATGTGAAAATGAGGAGTTAAGCGAACATAATAACTCTAATTTGTCTCAACAATTGAATCAGAACCCTAAAGAGGATTCAGAGGATTGTTCTATGTTCATGCCGATCTCAAATTTGGCTCACATGTTTTGTTAGGGAGAATCATTCTCCCTATTACCATGCTTAAATCAACATTGTAAATTCTGGATACTTGCTATATTACCGTTGCAATTTTCCAGTGCAGCTCATGTTCGTTAGGGTGTTAAATTTTCTTCTTACTGTAATTAGCCACTGTTGATGTTGTATACATATGTGTTCAATAGAATTAGAGCCTTTTCACTACTCAAAGTATAGTAGCCTTCTTATGGTATCAAAGTGATTCTTGTCTCCATTTTTTTTGTCTTTTGCTATGGCTGAAGCTACATCTGAAAACAGTCGAGCACCAATAATTCATGTATTTTCAGGATGAAGTTAGTGACCTTACTATCTGTTTTTTAAGACTATTTTGTTATTAGTACATTATAAATACTTTTGTCAACCAATTTTCTAATTTATTGGAATAACGAATGCAGCTTGGAAGAAGCCACTGGCCTTGCTTTCAGGTTTGTCATCGGTAAAACCAACGATAAGTCTAAAATGGCAGAACTGAAGAAGGAAGTTGCAGAGTATGATGATTTCTTGCTGTTGGATATTGAAGAGGAGTATAGTAAGCTTCCATACAAAACGTCAGTGCTAGCTTATTGAGACCATTTTCCTTTTGTATTCTAGTTCGTTGTGAATACCATCTCCCTCTTCATTACAGGTTGGCATTTTTCAAAGCTGCCCATGCACTCTATGATGCGGAGTTTTATGTTAAAGCTGATGACGACATATATTTACGACCAGGTGACTAGATTTTGGAACTCGTTACTTTTTTTTTTTTTTCCTGTAACTATTTGTTTTTTGAGAAGATGGCATCTGAAATGCCATATTTTTGCTAAAATGTCAGATCGCCTTTCATTGCTCTTGGCAAAAGAGCGTTCTCATTCCCAGACTTACCTTGGCTGCATGAAAAAAGGCCCAGTTTTTATGGACCCAAAGCTGAAGTGGTTAGTTCTTCTTGATGTTGTTTCCCTTTTCGCATTTTCGTTCGAGTTCCTACATGCTAATGAGCCGGACTAACTTGTCACCACTCATTAGTGCAATTAATTAATGCGTTTTATTTAATATAAAATGTGACCAGAGTGATTTATGCTTGAGACAAAACTGGAAGCTTTTTAATCAGTTTTCTGAAAATGACAAGAATCAAATGATGATTGTCTAAGATTTCTTTGGAAGAAGAAACTCCATCTTAAACATGAAAGCTTCTAAACATTGAATACTCAAAAGATGAAACCCCCAAAACGTGTGAAAATGTTTAAGAGAAGAAAGCAACGTGAAGATAAAGTTAAAGACTTTATTTTGTTGGTTGGAGGGATTTATTAGTTGCCAACAAGTGGTGTCTCTAACTAATACATTTGCAGGTACGAACCACTATCTTATTTGCTTGGGAAAGAATACTTTCTTCATGCTTACGGTCCAATATATGCTCTTTCTGCCGATGTTGTGGCAAGCTTGGTTGCTCTTAGAAACAACAGGCAAGTCTGTTTCTCAATGATTGACTTTCTATTGTTGGATCTCCCTCATTTTAGTATCTTAGTTTCAAATTGCATCACAGAATTTAGTCATTTGAATTTTCCAAAGTTTGGTTCGCTTTGAAAGTTTGTTTCTTGGTATTTGAAGTCTCTTGTACTTTGCCATTGAAAATTGTTGAGATTCTCTTTGAAAGTCTAAAAATCAGATTCTGAAGATTAATAACTCCCAATTTCCTTTCTGCCATGCCCTCTTTCTGTTTATGTTAGCTATCCTGGTCACATTGGATGCACCATTTTACCCAATTTATGATGCCGACTTTCTAATTAATGTTTTGTGCTATATACTCTGCCATCATCTTATTTACCTTCTTTGCCCCTTTAGGCAGTTCAAAAATATATGTATTTGCCTCACTCATGCGTGACATTCATTTGATTAATGTCCCATGTGGTCAAACTTGTTGGGCTTTCAGTTGCATTACAACATAGCACGAGACAACAAAGTTTGGCCGTTCTATTACACCTTGGACTTAGCTTGGCAAAATAACTATAAATTTAGTTTCTGTTAATGTAATTCAGTTTCTACCTCTTGTGCCTTTGAGGAAATGCTATTTGCAAAACGAGGGGGAAAAGAAACATGTGATGAATGCTTGGTTGCTCTGTTAAGACATTCTACCCTGTTTGTACCAGCTATTTGTATTGACCAAGTGGGGATGCATTGTGTTATGATTTACGGCACACAAGAGGAACATGCAGAACTCTTGGTTGAAGTTTAAGTAGGTGTTCTGGGTTGATATTGGGCTGACTAGTGACTATAAATTTATTTGATTAAGAGGTTGTAACTAGACTTCTGAAGTTTCTCAATGTGGTGTTTCCGGTTCTTGTCCGAGTTTTGGCTTGTTGCTTAAGAAAATCTAAAAAGCTGAACTTTTCTAACCTTTTTAAGGATGACTTTTTCAAACTCATTTTTAGTTATTTAACTTTTCCTTTTCACCTGTTCCTGAACAAAATATGTGCAGAATGATTGCATTTTTTTTTCCTGAAAGAATTATGGCATAGGTGACAATAAGTGTAGATATAACTATTGCATAATTCTTTGGGGCTTGTTTATATTTATGTAATTTCTTTCATTTTTGAGATGCAGTTTTCGTATGTTCAGCAATGAGGATGTTACAATCGGTGCATGGATGCTTGCAATGAATGTCAATCATGAGAACAATCAGGCATTATGCTCACCAGAATGTACATCAACATCTATCGCTGTTTGGGATATTCCCAAATGTTCAGGTTGATGTTTCTTTTCAGTTCAAATATAAGTAATTAGAAGCAAGGTTTTTAATTGCGGAATGGGCATTAAGGCTCGTGCCTCGAAGAATGTCTAAGGAAAAATTAAAAGTTAATATTAAAATCAAAATCATAATCATATGGAAACAAAAAAATTTAGCGAATCAATTTATAAAAGATACATCTAGTTCTCTGCTGGTACTTGAGGACTAAATAGTCAAATTAAAATATCGTATAGTCTCTAATTCATCTTTTAAAAGCTTAAATCTCTGATCTTGACCGTTGTCATTACTATGTGGGTCCAGAGAGGTATGTGCCTCCTATAACTAAGATCATAGGGCTTAATTGCCCTGCCCCAAAACTTAACCCCGTTCTACAAAGAAATTATTTTGTGAACTATTTCAATTTCTTAAAATACCTTTTATATATCAATTTTTCTGAACTCTTAATGACTTTAGAATCCCCTACACTGTTGCTTCTGAACTCTTAATGACTTTAGAATCCCCTACACTGTTGCTTCCTATCTAATGTGGGACTAGGCTTCCCTTTTATTTTGCCAAAAGCCTACTAATTACATCAGAAATTAACTGACCTTAAGTCTCAATTTTGTCCTCATTGCCTTATGTTTCTATTTTGTCCTCATCTTGATGTGGAATGGGCAAGAAAATTAAAACTATTAAAGTGACTTGATAAAATACCGGTTTTCTTATGGCTATACCCTTGTGTTCATGTAGGGCTTTGTAATCCGGAAGCGAGGTTATTGGAACTCCATGAAAAGGAGAGCTGCTCAAAGAGTCCTACCATGAAGCCCGAGGATTAGCATTCAAATACATCAGGCATACTTTTTTTTTTTCTTCTTTTTCTCCTGGCGGAGATGCGTACTATGAGATGTTTTCTTTCCCACCCCTTGTAATCCTAGGCATATGTTGGTCTAGTTGTGCTCTTCTCAATTTTCACTCTTCACCACTTTTTAATTTTAATTTTTATCTTCATATATTATCTTTTCTTTTGTGTATGAGGAAAAAAAAAATGTAAACAAACACAATTTGGTTTTGTGAGAGGGAATGTGAGGGTGGGAGTTTTCGCAATAGAGGATTTAGGAAATCATAGTTACGAAGATGTATTATTTCATGACAATTTCTTTTTATTATCATTATTTCTGTCAATGAAATATGATTCTTTCAAATTTGTCACTGCTGGATCTTGAACAGTTGATTTATTATGCTCAACACTAACAACAAAAGAAGTAAGTTTAACACTAACAAAAAGTAAAAACATGCAAGACATTGATAATATATATATATATATATATATGTGCGTGTGTGTGCGTGTGTATGTATGTATTTTAGAAGGCACCGGTGTAATTGAGCATCTTCGTACTCTCAGAACATGGGATCCACAAATAGGATTTAATTTTTATTAGTGATTTTATTTAGCATCGATTGTGTCCCAAGTATTTTTCATAAGAAGTCCCTTCTCCCCTCCTACCTTCGAACTATAGTGCGTCTCCATAAGCCTCTTGATCGTAAAAATAAAAAATTTCTAACCATAATGCTATTAGTAGTCTCCTTAAGCCTCTTGATCGTAAACAATTATTTAAAAAAAATGACATTTTCACTTCCTATATTGACGCACAAAAATACACCCAAGTAACGAAGGGTTTTCATTGTGGCAGAAAAACTATATCAAACTCTTGAAACTGACTTGTGTCTAATATCATCCAATTTTAAATGGAATGGGCATTTTCATCACTCTTTAGTGTGTTTGTGTGGCTTTTTTTTTTTTTTTTTTGTAAAATGCTACATATTTTTTTGTTGTTACTTGATTTAATACTAAGTGGGTTCCATCCAAGATCAGGAAAAAAAAAAAAAAAATTTCATACTTCTTGGGCATGTTCCACTTTCTGTTGTTTTTTTTTTTTTTTTTTTTTTTTTTTTTTTTTTTTTTTTTTCTAGAGGGAGAAAAAAAGGAGGAGGAAAGATAGAGCTCAAAATCCAAAAGAATACAAGCTTTCTTTGAACTGATCTCCTCAGAGACAACAAGAGCAAAAGAAACAAATTTTACAAACAAAATCAATTTCTGAACTTGTGGACAAACGCAACTCCTAAATCCAAGAAGTATTAATTATTTTGGTGTCTCAACAATAATTAAAATCCCATGTGAAATGTGATCTCTTTCTCTCTCCTCTCCCTCTCTCTCTTGAATCCAATAGATTTCATGTTATGGGAGCCCATGTTCTGCCACTTCATGGGTGCTTCCCATCAACAATGCAACATTTTCAGAAAATGCAATGCATGTGGGTGGACATGTCTAATAAGTGTTGTTATATGTTATATACATAATACATACATATACATATGTAACTTTTGGATTAATTTCAATACATGTGGTTGGCATTGCTTCTTCAAACTACTATATGTAGTTTGTATTGGAATCCACCTACATCATGGTCCTACATAAACAGGAAGAATTATTATTTTTATTCGATTTTTTTAATTTAAAAAAAAAAAAAAAAAACCTTTCTTTTCTTTGGACTAAAACTGATGCACTGGGATTGGATCAACAACTAGATCTGAAGTGTCAAATTTTGCACTAGGCCTATGTCTTACCATTATTGCTCATTGATTACATTATTTATTTATTTATTTTGATTTGAGTCATCAATCTGTAATTTCAGTGCCCTAATCAAATATATTTATTATATTCTTTATAGAAAAAAACAAAGACATAATAATTACAAAACAATAGTGGGTTTTGTGGAAAAAAAAAAAGAATTTTCGGACAGCAGTTGAATTTTTAATCGGAAGAATATTTATTATTGCTAACTAGTGGAATGATGGCAAATCTAAGGCAACAACGAATTGAAATTGACTCACATTTGATTAAAGAAAACTTGAATAAGAAATAAAGTTAAGTGAAGTGGAAGTTACTATATCACAAGCAGCTTATAATTACACACACACACACACACACATATATATATATATTCATATGAGATGATAAGAGATTGGGAAATCATTTATAGACATGAGTATGCACACAGTGGAAATGAAGAGTGATAGTCAAGGAAAACAGTAATGGGCACAATGGGCCCACCAACTTTGATGGCCCTTTTGATTGGGCCATTCAAAAATAATTATTGTACTGGGTTTTCTTGAGGTTGGGCCAACAGACATCTGGTTTTTTTTTTTTTTTTTTATTTTGAAGTAAACATAATTGGGTAATGAACAAATTGATTGTTCCCAACAAACCTTGTTAATGAGCAAAATAGTAATATGGGATTTTGTTTTGTCATGATTTTGTGTCGGCCTTTGATTCAAACACTGATATTCTCCTCAAGACAAGATTAATCATCAAATTTGTGACAATAATACTTTGGGATAAAGAAATACACATGTTTGGAAAAGACAGCTGTTTTTATACATGTAAACATGCTCGCGTGTCTATATATGCACGTACATACGTACGTAAATGCACAAGTTTCTTCTTTTGTGAACTACGAAGTACAAACAT
>JAFMPE010057758.1:1552-31261 GCA_024759925.1 Ficus religiosa
TAATAATAATACTAATAAGATACTAAACATACTTGCTAAATTTAGTTATTTTAAATTAATTAAGCTCGGCATTACAAAAATAATATTCAAAATTAATTAAATTAATATCCCTATTAACTCAACCAATAAAGCACTCATTACGCAATGAGTCTCCAGTGATTACCCAAGTCATATTAGCCTCCCGAACTTGCTATTACTATGGGTTGTGTTTACCAAGTCCCAACATATGAAATTAACTCTCTTGAGCCCAATTTCACACATCTAATAACTCTAGTTTAGTGAAAAATTAAATTAGGAAAAAGCATAGAAAAACACAAAAGATTCCAAATGGGATTCAATCAACAAGCAATAAATCCATCAAAATATAGTCATCATCAAGCTACATCATACCCCCTAGCTTAGAAAGTTTAGTTGGACTTCAAAGGTCTCAAATCCACAACGAAATTCAAAACAAAGATCAAACCATAGTCATATTACCATAGTCATATTAGCCTCCCGAACTTACTATTACTATGGGTTGTGTTTATCAAGTCCCAACATATGAAATTAACTCTCTCGAGCCCAATTTCACACATCTAATAACTCTAGTTTAGTGAAAAATTAAATTAGGAAAAAGCATAGAAAAACACAAAAGATTCCAAATGGGATTCAATCAACAAGCAATAAATCCATCAAAACATAGTCATCATCAAGCTACATCATACCCCCTAGCTTAGAAAATTTAGTTGGACTTCAAAGGTCTCAAATCCACAACCAAATTCAAAACAAAGATCAAACCCATATTCAAGCACCAATTCAAAGAGTAAATACAAGTTCAAGAGCTACAAAAAGAGAAGAAGGTAAAAGGAAGAAGAATTAGTTGAATAACAAGCTCCCAAATCTTCAATCTCATTGAATCTCCAAGAAAAACCCATTAAAACCTTGAAGTTTTCACTCCTGTTTGTCTAAAATTTGGGTCTCCAAAAAGCTGTTTTTTGTTTTCGTACGATTCCTTTTTATAACCTTCAAAATCAGCTCATTTTCACCTTAAATTCAATCATTCACGTGTGCGTGCACTGTACCGGATGAAAAGGGGGCTACAACATGCATTTGGCGGCTGGGGCGGCTGGGGCTTCTCAAAAGGCGCATTGCAGCGGATGAAGAGAAGGCTGTAGTGTGCCTGAAACAGGGTAGGGGCGAGCTACAGCAGACGTTTAGCGCACTATAGCCTGCAGAAATGAGCTCTCTGGCCTTTAAGTGCGCGCTGCCGCAGATGTTTGGTGCGCTGCAGCCTGCTCTGTGCTTCTTTGATTCCTCTTTTTGGTGCCTTTTTTGTTCGTTCTTGCATTTTACCTTCAAAGACAATATGAACATAATTAAAAACACTAATAAAAGTGCTCAAAAACCAACAAAATGCCTAAGAATAAAATCACTATATCAGTAGTTTTTATGTTTTTGACTTTAATATTATTATAAAATATTTCGTAAATCATTATCGTACTGTTGTTTGTTAATATCTCTTTTGAGACGATACCAGACTAATAGTACTTGAAACTATAAATTAGTATTAATTATTTGTACTAGACGTGGTATGCTTACGTTTTTATTAATTACTGGAACTAATATGCTGGTTAGTAACTAGCTTATGGTTATAAAAAAAAAAAATTTGTTCTGCTTTTTTACAAGTAATTAAATAAATTTTAAGTTAAGAAATCAGATTTGAGATGGCACAGATAGTCGGGTCGTCACATTAGGCTTCTCAATTGATTGTTCTCCTCTCCTATAGAGAAACTCAGAATTAAAGATCCTTTACCTGCAATACAAAGTAGTGCAACGAGCATAGACATAATGAAAAAGATTACCGGATAAGTTTAATAAATAGAACTCAAGTCCTACATCGTAAATCATTTAGCATTCTTTCTACAAAACTTTGAACGTACCTCTGAATAAACGTGTAGTAAAATCAAAGACCAACATCCTTTTGAACATTGTCAAAAAAAGGGAACCTTTACCCAATCTACTCAATTCACTTTCCCATTCTTCTATGTTCTTGGAATAAAGGCGGTAACCTATAACTTGAAGTACCAATGGGATCCTTTTTGTACGATTGATCACCTTCATCGACAGCTTCCTGTAATCCGATAGAACAGAAAAACATCCTAAAGCGTTCGAGCAAAAGAGCTGAAAAGCTTCACCGAAATTTAACTCCTCAACCTTGTACACTTCATCGACTTCCGAATGGGAAAGAATTTGAACATTTCTAGTTGTTATGATGATTCTACTACCAGGACCAAACCAATCACGATCCCCAGCTAAGTACTCAAATTGTTCTAATGCATCCACATTATCAAGAACAATTAATGCCTTTGAGCGACGGACCCTATCCTTTAAAACCATGTTGATCATATTTGGATCTTTTTCCTTCAACAACTCAGAAAAAAGTTTGTTTTGCAAATGAGATAACCCGTGCCGCTCTGTTTCCTCGTTAACATTTTCAAGGAAACAACAGCTTTGAAATTTAGAAGCAAATTGGTTGTATACGACACGTGCTAGAGCCGCCTTTCCAATACCAACAACACCCGCAATACCCACAATACGAGTAGCGTCGGCTGATGATCCCATTTGTATCAATGATTCAATTTGTTTGATCAGTCTTGCAGTCCCGACCAAACCCTTGTCTTCGTAACCGCTTGCTGATATAACAGACAACTTTTCCAGAACATCATTGACAACAGATTCAACCAACTTAGACTCAGGCCTAACATAGATTAAGCACAAAAAATGGTTAGCTACTAAATCAATATTACACAGAGAAATCATGCATAACCACGCTGAGAACTTACAGAAGCAGACTTTTTGAACAACAAAGAGTAACCAAAAAAAATGTTGACTCTAAATTAGTTAAAACTATAGCCTAGGGGAAAGGAAAAAAAACAAACAAACAGTAAAAATGCAATTTATAAGTTGACTAGGGATTAGTACCTAGTCACAGATGAATCCCACCCGGGTAGAGAGGCTGCTCTCTCCAAAGCACCCTTCCACTGTTTCACCTTATTCTCGTTGTCAATAAAACGTTCTTCATGTGCAGCAAATGCACGTTTATAACTTCCTTGTTGTTTTCTAACATGAGATGGATATATGTGATAAAAAACCGGTATAACAAGCTGTCCATGTTGGTCCTTACATTGGAGAATGTGATTGAGTTCGTCCAAGCACCATGTGGAAGAAGCATAATTTTCGGTGAAAATGATTATAGAAATATTTGATTCCTGAATTGCTTTCAAATTAAGAGCTGGTGAAACTTCATCTCCTTTCTCAATGCTATGATCGTCAATATACGTTTTGATATTCTTTTCACTTAAAGCCATGTAAAGATGACTAGTGAAGTTATTGCGAGTATCTTCACCACAAAAGCTGATAAAGACGTCGTGTTTTTTGAGATTTATGGGACTACTGGAAGAAGAGGAAGAACCTGCAGCCTTGATCAACTCGCCAGAAAACCTGAAACTCAAAGAATGAGAGAATAGTTGTTTAAACCAAAGATGAGCCGTTTTGAACTCTGTGCTGAGAGAAGAGCAAGACAGAGTACTATAATTAAAGAAAAAGGAGGTATCTACACAATAGATTTTTTTTTTTTTTTTTAAATCTAAATATATACATATACATAAACAAACTCTCACACACACCCCAATCGACGAGAATGTCAAAGGAGTCAACAACAACAAATCGTTTGAATTAGTGACGAATCCAGGATTTATTGACGGGGGGCTAAAAATTTTTTTAATTATGATTATACTAACAAATATATCTATATATATAACAATGTTTGTTTATTAAATTCATGATATATTGACACATAAAAACATCGGTATTATATTTAAATACAACATTTCACTGTCAGTTATATGCAATTAAAAATAAAATAATGTAAGAAAGAACATGAAATTGAAGTGTTGATTTTAATGTTTTCATAATACCATAACCATTCAAGTTTCACATCTTGAAGCTCCAAGTCTAATTTAGCACTTGTAAAAATGAAAAAAAAAATTTATACACTTGCAAATAACGTTATTCTCTCAATAAAAGAGTAGCTATATTAAATTCATATACCTCAAAATATAATTTTTTTTCCTTAAAAATAAGTTGTGCTTGGTGATCTTTCATTGACACAAACTCATCTATAATTGATTCAATACTAAATTTTGTAGCAATTTCCTTATCAATGCAAACAATCAAACAGTTATTCAAAAAATTATTTTCCATATACGGCACCAATACTATTACAACCCACGAGCCCAAAATTCTTCACAAAAAAAAAAAAGGCATGTCTAAGTTTATCTCAAACTAAATTGAAAAAAAAAATGTATTTAAATCTAGAATTAAGCAATGCTATTTCTAATTTTCTAAGTTAAAATCCACACTAAAACTAAAAATCACTAATATCTAGTTAGATATTTTCAATTTTCTAATCAGAATTACTATATTATCACCAATACATAAGAACAAACAAAAAAAAAAATTCAAAAAAAACAGTAGCACCATGGCCCACCAATTCCACATTAAAACAAAAAGAAAAATCACAATTAAATAAAAAAAAAAAAGAAAGAAAAGAATCATAACAAAAGGTGAGAAAAAGAAATATAAATCTAAAGCGGAAACGAGAAGTTAAAGAAGAATGAATTGACAAATCAAGACAAAATTGTCTCAAATTGAGAGGAAATTCAATACAATAAGCTGAAGAAAAATAAAAATCACACCTTGAACAATAGAGCAAATTTTCACATTAAGGAGTTGTTTGTTTCAAGAGGATTTGATATTGTTGACTGGCTGATGAGAGGTGAAACTTTTATCGAACCCATTGCTGCAAATATTTTTAACTTGAAGGGTGACACTCATTTTTATACTTGCACAACGCTCTTCTCATCTCATCATTCAACGTACAATTTTTTTACTTCTTTCAAATGAGAAGTCATGAAAAACGATGATATGAAAATTCTAATGATTTAAGACTAAAAATAAAACTAATCACTAATTTATTTATAGAGTTTATGTTCTACGTACTTCAAGCATCTGAAACACTTTATCTTCTAGTTATTAGATTTGAAAAATACGTACATCAATTTTTTGTTTATGTGCGTACTTATTTACATTTGATAGACAATATACGTACAGTAATTTTTGGGTTTATCTACATGTACTTATAATTTATTGTATACATGATTACTTTTGAAATTCCATAAGTAAACATATTGATTTTGACTACATACACTATTTTTTTTTTTTTTTAATAACTCATACAAGAATCTTGGTCAAATTAATAGTACATGTACCAAGGTGACACAAGTAATTAAAATATTAATCTCTTCTTAAACTAATAAATGTTTATGTACCGATAAATAAACTAATTATTCGTTTATCATACATAAATAACCTCGCTGAAATAAATTTTTTTAGTGCCAACAATACTATGCTATAGAGGTTTTATTGTAGGTGAGTTGAAAATCAAGAAAATTATGAAAATTTGTAAATACTTGAATAAATTAGTCCTTGTTATGCAATTCCATTACCTTTTTGCAGGGGTAGGTGAATTTGACAATATTGCAGTACGCAAGAACTGCAATATTTGTTGGTTGTGATCTCGCAACTCTGTCAAATGTGACCTGAGAGAGTGTATTACTTCTTCTGAAACCTGAACATGTTGATCGGCCGCAATCACATCCTCAAACAGATCATTGATTCTGGAAGCAGATGGCGACGATGTCAACTCTGGGAATAATTCACCAAACTGAACATCTGGTGCAGTCGACACAAGAGCCTGCAAGTTTTGCAGGATCTTGTTGTTCTGATCTCGCACCCCGATGATTTGCGAACACAAGCTGTCTATTATATCCTCTGGTGACTCAGGATTTAGGTCCTTTTCAGCGGCTGTAGAATGAGATGGAGCGATTCTAGAGGTAGATGATGTCTCTAGAGAATCAAAGGATTCATGTGATGTTTTCGGCATTACAGTCTGCAAATGCTGTGAAATTCGCTTGTTATGTTCTCCTAACTCTGTCACTATGCTGTGCAATACTTTGTCTGGTGCCTGTAGCCGCTCCTCATGATGTGGATCCTTGACTGACTCAGATTGTCTTCCAAGAACATGCTTCAAAATGTCTGCAACCAACAGTGGCATGAATCATTTTGCGCATAGATTATAATTACTAATGTTACATATTAACAGACACATTTTATGTGTGCATGTGTTGAAAGGATGAACTAGATTAGAAATTCCCAGACCTAAAATTTCTTATATTTTGATTTAAACGTATCCACTGACCAAGTATTTCTAGTTCACCGAAAGTAACACAAACTCTACCTATCAAGAAATGCTTTACAGTTCTTATGTTAGCCTTATTTTTCTTGTAGAGGAAAAGCTTTCTTCCCCAGAATAGTCTAATCTATTTCTAATCTACTACTTAGAATTGAGGATTTAATTCGAGATAGAGGTGTGTCAATAGACCCCCCTTAATTTTAATTGATATGGTTAAACACCTACCAAAAAAAGAATTACAACTCACATGGTTGTTACTTAAAAGTTAGGATTAGAGTTGTTATCCGTAGTAGTATTATTTTAGGAATGTTTCATAAAGAGTTATGCCCTTTCGTAAACACTCTTAGTTTTACGTGCAATGACAATGGTTTTAAAAAAATAAAGACTTTTATACGAACCTACAACAAGAGAGAGAAACATTAAGCAACTGCAGGAATAGGTTGATTCTACTTTGCGGTTGTTCTCAGTTGGATTTGAATCGCCATGTTCTTCCTTTTTGATATGAGCTTCATCGATGTCTCGACTCCCACATGATTCAGGGTCATGACTGAGAGGGGCATCTTCGATATCAGATATAGGATTAATGTGAGTAACGCGATCTTCAAAATCAGGGATAAGATCTTCTTCCGGTTCTTCTTCTTCTTCTGATGATTCACCAATATCTTGAGTAATACCATGAACTCCCTTCTCCATATCTTCTTCCTTTTTGGTACGAGCGTCATGAACAATGAGACTGCTACTTGGTTCAGGATCGTGACTATGACTTACGTCTTCGAAATCAGTTACAACATCTTCTGTTTCTGACAATTTGCCCAGATCTTGAGTAATGACCTTTAAAATCTCCTCCACATCTTCGTCATTAAGGAGGCGGACACCACAGCTTTTCACTTTGCAGCTGCTATTGTTCGTGGAGAATGTGAATGAGGCTGCAATGTCGTCGTTAGCAGCAAAACTATTCTTGTTCCAAAAATTAAACAAGAACACGTGCTCAGAATCAACAATTATGCGATGATCACTTCCATCTAGATCATTCTTCCAATTGAAAGTCAAAATTTCATGATCTGCAGCCTCATGATGATGAGAATCCACGGTAAAAGCAAATCGAAAATAGAGATTGAATGTGTGGTCAACATAGCACTTCTTGAAATCAACAACAACACCAAGAGCAAAACCCAAGAAGTTGGTTCCACTGAGCCAAGTCCGAGGAAGCACAACACGTATTGAGGATTCTTTTGATTGATGGCGTAAAAAGTTTGGAATTTCACTTCCAGGGCACCAGGTTTCAGATATTCTTCCCTGCAGTATCATAAATGCCAGTCATGAACATCATTTAAATATAGGTGTGTGTGTGTGTGTGTGTGTAAACATTTACCAACTCCTCAAGAGTTATGCCAATGTGCAGATTTTTATAGAAAGATATGTACCTTTTTATCTTTCTCGGATGAGATTGCCAATTTCAAGAGTCTATATCGTGCTTTAGCCATTATATTTATTCTTGCATTCTCATCCAGCTTCAGGCAATTTAAAAAATCAAATCTTCCACTAGAATGTTGAAAGGAATCATCCAGACCTGGTGTGAGAATTCTAGATTTTGACAGTGTCTTCAGCGACGTGCAGCCTTTTGCATTCAGGTTTGGTAGATACAATGGAAGCTCTGGTAAATACTTGAGCTTCGTACAGCAGCAGATGCTGAGTTTTTTAAGAAAGTTCAAACTAGAGATGCTTCCAGGCAGGAATTCAAGGTTTTTGCACATTTTCAAATTCAGCGTTTCGAGATAACAGAGATGGCCAATTGTTGAGGGCACTTGTCTTATTGATGTCGAACTCAAATCTAAATTTCTTATGTTCCTTGGGAGCATGGGAAACTCCTTGATGGATGAGCAGCCTCTGAGATTCAGAATTCTGAGCTTGTCAATATACTGAAAAGAAACTTGAGCCAAACTTGTACAAAATTGAAGACGTATACACTCAAGATTTGGAGCTTTAACATCGAAATCTGAGATTTTAGTTAACTGCTTGGAGTAGCTAAGATCAAGTAATTTGAGATGTCTTAGATCCTGTAGAAACATTAAGATAACAAAATATTGGGGTCAGAAATTCTGTAATTCAAACCATAGGTCGAATACAACAAAAGTGAGAGGCACACCTGTGCTCTATGCCAAGGTATACCATTGATATGGCTATTTGTTACGACAAGTTCCACGAGATTCTGATGGATAAAATTTTGTGACAAAGATTTTAAAGGGTAGTTTTCCCAGCAGAGATATCTGAGTGTGTCAGGAAAAGACGGAAGACCTTGAGGTAAGCTCACATTCCACTTCATGGTATCCACATCAAAACTACTGATTTTGAGCAATTTTAGATTAGACATATTCTTGAAAACTGTAGGAGACAATTCTTTCTTTTTATTAATCTCAGATTTTTTTAGAGATATTCCTTCAATTGCTGCAGTCCCCTGACATAGGTAAGAAATTAAAAAAGTATAGGTCAGCATACAATACAAAAACTCATTAAGAATTAAATAGATAACACTTATTTATTTGTTTACTTTTGCTCAAGAATCGAAACATATCTTCTTCTTTTTTTTTTTTTTTTTTTTTTTTTTTTTTTTTTTGGCACGATTGTCCTTAAGCCCATTTTCTTTAAAAAGGCTCGTGTTTTTGAAAGAAAATCCAATGCACTTAGAACTTACTGTATTAACGTTCAAGACAAGAGAGACATCTTCAATATCACACAGCCTACTATTTCCACGCTCTTCTTGACAAACAATTTTCCTTCCCATTTCTTGTACCAAATCATGCATCCACAGCTGATTGCTATGCTTGAGAGTTAAAAGTGACTTATCGATGAGATGATCTATTATTATATGTGTATCAGCTCCATAACACCCTAGTGATTGTTCCGCAACCTCTCTGTCTTCACCTTTCAAGAAACACGCAATATCAAGAAAAGTGACCTTCTCTGCATCATCTAGTCCATCATAACTTATTCTCAACACTTTCTGAACGTCCATATTGGGAACTTCAATGAGCTTAGTTATTGCACTCTTCCATTCATATCTACTCTTGGACTTAAGGTAGGAACCCATGGTCTTAATAACCAAGGGAAGCCCTTTGAAGTATTCTACAATCCTTTTGGACTCTTCTAAATAATCTGCTGTTGGGAAGTTATTTCTAAACGCATTAAAATGAAAGAGCTGCATAGCTTCATCGTCATTTAATTCTTCAACTTCGTATACTCCATCAGCTGTAATTTTTCTAAGCACTTGTGCATCTCTGGTTGTTACCATGATTCTACTTCCAGGACTAAACCGTTTGTACTGTTCTCTCGCTAGAAGTTCAAATTGCTCGGAAAGATTGACATCATCGAGAACAAGAAAGACCCTTTTACTCTTTTGCATTCCTTCCGCAATTGTTGAACTCTCTGCACTTGTATCTTCTTCCTCAAATAGTTCAGTAATGAGCTTTCTTTGCAAGGAAACTAATCCACTTCTCTTCGTTTCTTCTCTAACATTTGCAAGAAAGTAACTATCTTCAAATTGAGTAGACATATGATTATATACAACCATAGCAAGGGTAGTCTTCCCTATACCACCCTCACCCCAAATACCTACTACGCGAATATCACTTGAACCAATGCGTAATAGCTCTATAATTTTTTTAATGCGTTTCTCAATCCCAACTAGGCCCTTCAAATCTGCACTAAGCAACGTACGATCCAAGATTCTTTGAATATTTCGGATGACTGCCTCAACTAATTCGGACTCGGACCTAGAATACAAAGGGAACAAATTGTTATTAGCTAGTAAGAAGAAACTACAGTTAATATGAAGAAATTACTATGGTTCGACTTATCTTTTCTATTATTGTAGTTGAATCAGTCCATTAATCTTATTCGGTCTAACCTTCTCTACAATGTTTCGGTAACATATATCTGTTTAGATTATGTTTTGTCTATATGTTAGGAATGACAATATGTTGTAAGACAACTAGATGGAACGATTGACATTGTGTTTCGTCTGAATCTTAATGGTCTATCAAAACATCAAACTCTGCCCTAGTCATTAATTCTTAGACTATACTGAAAATTTTCACCCTTTTTCTGTCCTTGATACGCCTTGTTTTCTCAGTTTAAAATTAATAAATAAATAAAAAAGGACCAGAAGATATTGTTTCTTTCATGCATCAAAATATGAACTACTACTGCAATACAAAGCAAAAACAGAGAGCAACGCAGAGAGGACAAGAGGCAACATTTTTATTATATTCTCACTACCAATTCCACCCACCGTACGCAGGACTTGATCATTTCTTTAATCTCAGCAACATTTACAAGTCCAAATCCATAGAATATAAGTATTTTAGCAAAAAAAAAAAAAAAAACATGTTACTATAAATAATCTCAGCAATTGTTAACGCTGGCCTAAAAAGAAGTCGGCCTAAACCAAAACAAAAACTGTACTGGCTAAACGCAAGAGATGTTAAAAATAAATTTTCAAAAACAATGAAAGGAGAAAGGTGAACAAAATGAAAAGTAACGTGCTCGATTAAGATATCACATCAGGTATTCGACAAGGCATTAGTTTCTTGGCGTTAAGCCAAAACCATGTATTTAACTACAGTTACCGAAGTCTGCTTGTGTCCCATCCAGAAAGACTGCCTGCTTCTGTCAAAGCGTCCCTCCATTGTTGCAGCTTATCCGTTCCATCGTGTTTCAAGCGCTCTTCATGGAAAGAAAACGCAGTTGCATAACTCCCTAGTTGCTCTCGCACCTGTGATGGATCTACGTTGTAAAAGATGGGCAAAACAATCTGTCCCATGTTCCTCTTACATTCGAGTATATGCGTGAGTTCCTCTAAACAACACACGGAAAAAGCATAATTTTCTGAGAAAACGATAACGGAGAGCTTTGATTCCTCGATTGCTTTGGAACTTTGAGGTCCTAACGCCTCTTCTTTCTCAGCAATTTCGTCATGATCCGAAGAGCATGATTTAATATTTTTCGCATGTAAAGCAGCATGAAGATGGCTTGCAAAATTGTTTCTGGTGTCCTCACCTCTAAAGCTTAGAAACACATCATACTTCTTATCCCAAGCAGGGATCTCAAAAGAAGAAGAGGAGGAAAGATCGACCATATTCGATCACGAAAAACCCACTGCTACAAACAAGAAGATGCTGCTTTTACTGCTGACTCAAGAAGTTGCAGAGATGACCCTGCAAATCAATACATCAAAGTGAGAGTAAATATATATCTGTATTTTCGAAATGAGAGATTAAGAATTAACAGCCCTAAAAGTCGAAATCAAAGGACTAATTGGCTTTTTTTAGTTGGCCACTTGCTTGTAGGTAACTCATCAAAAGGAAAACCTAGAAAAGGTTGTGTTCAAAGCAATAAGCATCAAATTTGAATCCGAGACAAGCTGGCAACAAGGGCGCGCATGAACAAAAGGCAGGTCATTGTTTGTCCAAAGCACCAATTCATTCCGGCTGCCCATCCCACTAACCCAGGCATATAATTTATGTATATTATATGGCTGGGTTACGGTTGTCCGTTAAGAAACTTTAGCCCTTGGATGAGGTTCGACTCAGTTTAAGAACAAATATGAAAAATAAAATAAAAAGGGACAAATACCGAAAAGACACAAATTTAAATATCAATATATTTATATTAATATGATATATAAAAGTAATATCAGATTAATATGACAAAAAATAAAACAAAAGTAAATTAAAATTTATTTCATGTTGGTTAATATAGGAGAGTTTGTGTTACGTTGATTAATAAAAAAAAATATGGTTATTTAGGTAATTTTTTCAAATAAAAAATGGTAGTTAAGTTTTTAAATTCATTTTAAAATTCGTTGATTAACAAAGAATATGAAAAATGAAATAAAGAAAATAGCAAGGCAAAGCTAAATTTCATTTAACAAAGTATGGTTTTCATTACAAGATGACTTCCATAATTTTGTAGGACAAAACATGAACGGGAATATGAAAAATGAAATAAAGAAAATAGAAAGGCAAAGTTTATTTAAATTAATTTAACATCTTATCGATCTTCCGGTTTCCCATCACACTTGATGACTCTATATTTAAAGAAAATTTTTAGGTTGTCAAGGGGCTTTATTTAGGCAAATAAATGATGCGAGACAATTGGAAAAGGGTTTGAGTGAAATTAATTATTTTGAAAACTAATTAATTAGCTGAAATCATATAGCTAAGAATTCCCATCAAGGTGTAAATAAATGTGAAATCAAGAAGGCAAACTCTAACTCTCTCTCTCTCTCTCTGTAATTAACTAAATTCAATTTCGTCACATTATCTATATTAATTCTAACATCAAATTTGTATTAGTCACACTTCCTCTTTGAATTTGTTTTTTTAAATAATTTCTGTGTTTACATTCTTTTAATACATTTCCTTCCGTCTTCTCTATGTTCTTTTTTTTTTTTTATTTGGGTAAATTATTTGGTTAGTCTCTAAACTTTCAATTTTGTACAATTTTAATCATTAAACTTTTTTTCGTAGTTAAAATACTCATAAACTATTAAAATGTTACTACAATAGTTCTTTGCGTCAATTTTTTGACGTAACTCGGTAATTAGCATAACTTTTTGACCAAATTGCTAACATATTTCATTTAAAAATTGACATAAATGGCTTTTATAACAATATTTTAACAGTTTATGGATATTCTCTGTTCTTTTTTTCGTAGTTAGAATGACCAAAAACTATTAAAAACGTTGTTGTGATATTCCTTTCGATTAATTTTTGGACGGATCCATAGTTAGCACTACTTTTTGACTAAATTACTAACATATTTCATCCAAAAATTAACGAAAAGGAATATTGTAGTAACATTTTAAAAGTTTAGGGACATTCCAGTTATAAAAAAAAAGTTATGGGACCAAAGTTACACAATGTTTCAAATTTAAGGACTAAATGAATAATTTTTCTTTTTATTTTTTCTATTTACCTTTAAATCCCTATATTTTTTTTCCTCGTTCTAGTCCCGTACCACAATAATGCTATCAAGATTTATTAGCTTCAATGACTAATAATTAACATATTAAGATATCTGTCTGCTTTGCTATCAAATACACACACACACACACACACACACACACACACACACACACACACACATAAAGATATCTAAGCTATGCTCTTGGTAAAATATTGTACAGATTTATGAACTCTTTAGTTTTTATTTTTTTTTAATTTATGAACTTTTTAAATTTTTTAAATTTTAAGATATTAGTTCAACATCTATATTTGTATTTGGAAGCATTAAAACCATAAAATCCGTTGAGCAGAATTAAAATATGTTATGTACTTAATAGAATTTCATTACTAAGAAAGATCAAAGTATTTAAATGTTTTTAATAAATTTAATTTAAAATTGTATTTTTTTTATTGTGCCCCACTAAATTCAAATTCTAGATCTGTCACAGCTTACAAAGAAAGGGTAAGCTGTACAATCCTATATTATTTGAGAATTGATATATGTAATGATTCATAAGTAAATAGACTATCTCCTAATGGTATAAGGTCTTTTAGGGTGAACTCGAAAATAAAACTATGTGGGTATGAGACTTAAAATAGATAATATCATATCAAATAGAGGCTTAAGTCATTATAGATGGTATCTAAGCTCATATACCACCAGAAGTGTGACCAATAAAGACGTTGGACCTCGAAAGAATAAGTGATTATAACAGTTATTAATCCCTATAATTAAAAAAATAAATTATACAATCTCACATTATTTAAAAATAAATAGTATATAATAATTTATAAATGAAAAGATTACTTTTTAATGACACGAGCCTTTTTAAGATAAATTCAAATATAAAATCACACTAATATAAAATTTAAAACAGATAATATTGTAACAAAAGCGACGTGTTGTCACACCCTCAAAGTCGTTGAACAAATGATGGAAAGTTCGTGGAAAAGCAACGTTGGAAAAAGTTTTTATTCCCGCACTAATAATACTCCTCAAGAGTCGAGACACTCAATCACGTGCATGGTTGTACAATTATAAGTTCGTGTAAAGCAGCGTTGGAAAAGGCTTTTATTCCCGCACTAATAATACTCCTCCAGAGTCGAGACAGTCAATTACATGCATCAAGTGGCTGTGCAATTGTGACCCAGCAAAGAATAGTAGACTAATTAAAAGCAAAACGATTTGATACTTTTATTCCCATCATCTATGCAGAACGTTTTAATAATTTTCACACGTAAAGCAAGTACTAAGACAGGTAGCAAAATTACGAATGTCCACACCTCTAAAACTCAAAAAACACAAAGTGGAGATCTCAAAAAAAGAAGAAGAAGAAGAAAAAGAAGAGGAGGAGGAGAAGAGAGAGGCCATGCTCGATCACGGAAAATCCTCAGTTACAAACAAGAAGACCTTATTGCTGACTCATGGAGTTGCTGCGATGATCTTACCCAGCAAATCAACCTTTGCATAATTTAATTTGTATTTTCAAAATGAGAAACTATGTAATTTCCTGAGATGGACAGGTTAGAGATAAGTAGCCCTTAAAGTCTAAAATTCCGTTTAATAGAATAGTTGGAGTTAAAATTTTTAAATTCGAGTTTTTTAATTTTTTAAAAATTAATTATAATTTTTATTGATTAAAAAAATGATAAAAATTTAGATAAAAAATATAAATTTAATATGATTTATGGAACGGTCCAAACCAAAGTACTATTGGAATTTAATTGGTCAGTTGTTAATAGGTGCAGGTCACTGAATAGAAAATGGAGCCCACCAAGACATTTTGCGCTACGACTGCATTAAAGGCAACAAATGTTACAGCCATACATGGATGTCGGTGGAGGTACTAATCAGAAGGAATATAATGAAAATTTTTTGTCTGGATATTACGAAGGATAAGCATCAAACTAGAATCCGAGGCGAGCTGGGTCAAAGTCAACATTTTTTTTTTTTTTTTTTTTCCCCAAAGCACCAATCCGTTTCAGCCGCCCATTCAACTAACACCAATATATTATCACGGACAAATTTCGTTTTTTACGCCCTGAATTTTGACGTTTTTATTATTTACTTACTAAATTTTTGAAAATTGATAAAAAAATAATCTTTAAATTATGAAATATTATTATGTTTATTATTTAATTTTATCAATTAAATAAATAAAATTACTGATATAATAATAATTAAAATATAATTTAATAAGAACAAACTTTATTTTTGTTTCTTAAATTTTAATATTCTTAAAATTTTGCTCCCTTAGACTTTAAAAATTGGTATTTATATCCTTCAAACTTAAAATAATTAGTAAAAATACCTCTCAAAATTCAAACCATTTGTAAAAATATCTCTTGTTTCATACTTTGACATTTAAGATTTGGAAAAACAAAATTGAAGCCATTACAAATAAAAAAGAAATTAATTAATAAATGAACTTGTTTATATTAGATCCCTTAAATTTTATAAACTTTTAAGGTTATTTTTGCAATTATAATGATTTTAAGTTAAATCAATTTTTTATTATACTAGTACTATTTTAGTTTTAAGGACAAAATATAAGTGATTTTGATAATAGTTTAAAGGTTGAGAGATATTTTTTCCAATAGTTTAAAGGTCGAGGGATATTCTTGCTAATAATTTAAAGTTTGAAGGGGTATAAACACTAATTTTCAAAATCTATGGGATAAAGTTACAAGAATATCAAAGTTCTAGGGTCAAAAAATAAAGTTTGTAATTATTAAATTACACTTTACTTATTGTCATCTTAGCAATTATATCCATTTAATCGTCGAAAGGATGACCAAAATTTTATTTTAATTTTTTTTAGTTTCTTTTTTTAATTTTTTTTAAATTTCTATGTTTACATTCTTTTAATACATTTCCTTCCGTCCTCTCTATGTTATCTTGTTTATTTGAGTAAATTACTAGGTTGGTCTCTAAACTTTTAATTTTATACAATTTTAGTCCCTAAATCTTTTTCTATAGCTAAAATGCTCATAAACTATTAAAATGTTACTATGATAATCCTTTACTTCAATTTTTTGACGTAATCCGGTAGTTAGCATAACTTTTTGACCAAATTACTAATATATTTCATTTAAAAATTAACAAAAATGACTTTAATAACAACATTTTAACAGTTTAGGGACTTTCTCTATTCGTTTTTTCGTAGCTGTAATGACCATAAACTATTAAAAACGTTGTTGTTATATTCCGTTAATTTTTGGACGAATCCATAGTTAACATCACTTTTTGACTAAATTACTAATATTTTCCATTAAAAAAATATTAACAAAAAGATATATTGTAGTAATATTTTAAAAGTTAAGAAGTATTTCAATTATTAAAAAAAAAAATTCAAGAATAAAAATTAAATAATATTTAAAATTTAGGGATTAAATGAACAATGAATTCTTTTATTTTTTCAGTTCAGCTTTAAATCCCTATATTTTTTTACTCGTTCTAGTCCCGTACCACAATAATGCTATCAAGATTAATTAGCTTCAATGACTAATAATTAACATATTAAGACATCTGTCTGCTTTGCCATCAAATATATATCTATATATATATATATATATAAAGATATCTAAGCTATGCTCTTGGTAAAATATTGTACAGTTTAGAACTCTAGAGAGAAAGTTCGTGGAAAGCAGCGTTGGAAAGAGTTTTAATTGCCGCACCAATAATATTCCTCGAGAGTCGAGACATCCAATCACATGCATCAGGTGCTTGTATAATTTTGACCCGGCAGGCAATAGTAGACTAATTGAAAGAGTAGTGCGCCACTCCAATTAGCAGATATAATATCTGATCATCATTACCCTTGCACGCGTTTTCTTACTCCAATTTTATATCTGCCCTCTCTCATAACCAAGTTTCTTTGTGCAACAAATAGAAGGAGCAGAGATGATTTTCTCATCGTTTTTTTGATTTTGTAGATCATTTTCAGAGTGAATATGGCTGTTGAAGTTGCTGCTGCCGCTTCTTCTTCTACTGTCCCCTCCCCCTTCAAAAGGCATGATGTGTTTTTGAGCTTCAGAGGTGAAGATACTCGTAAGACTTTTATCAGTCATCTTTATAATGCTTTATGTCATAAGAAAATCACAACCTACAAAGATGATAAAGATCTCCCAATCGGAGATGAAATTCCAGGAAGTCTTTTCAAAGCAATTGAGGAATCGAAGATGGCGATCGTCGTTTTCTCGAAGACTTATGCTTTTTCCTCGTGGTGTTTGAGTGAACTCAATCATATAGTTCGATGTCGTAAAAAGAGTAGATATTGCATTATACCTGTCTTTTACGATGTAGATCCGTCACATGTACGCAGTCAAAAAGAGAGTTATGAAAAGGCATTTCTCAAACATGAACAAGATTCCAAGCACACGGTGGCAGATATCGAAGCATGGAAAGATGCGTTGAAATCAGCAGCCAATTTAACTGGGTTGGATTCCCGACTCATCAGGTGCGTGTTCTCTTTTTCTTTCTTTCTTCTTTTCTTTTCCCTTGTTTTTCTTTTTTATTTCTTTTATATTTGGATAACTTATATCTCAGTTCTAATTCATCATATGACCTATAATGTGGCAAGAAAAATGTCGTATATTATGTACATGTATCCAGGCATTATGCTTGTATGTATATAGTCTTTTTACAATGTTTGTATGTACGGGTTTTGCAATGTTTCTTTTTCTAAGAAAAAAACAGCAATGAAAAAAGAAAAAAAGAAAGAAAAAGATAAAGATAAAGAAAGAGAAAGATCCTACAAACTCAAAGCATACAAGTCCAACGAAAAAGAAAAACAACCTAAAAAACTAGATACAAATAATCCCAGGAAAAAAAAAAAAAAAAAAAACCTAGATAAACTAAAAAGGAAAAAATTGTGATGGCATTGTTCTAAAGGTAGGTTTGTTTTAACCATTAGATTAGCCTTTTAACAAACTAATTTATGATTGAATTAGTTCTCTATGTTGGTATAATTTTTAATATGGATACTCATATTGTTAAAAAGTTAATCTAACAGTTAAAATAACAGTATATGCCAATAGAATAAAAATATAGTTCCCACCATAAATTTTGTGAAAAATAAAATAAGATAGGGAATGAACAGAACACACGACTATTTTCTTATTTCAAAACCTCCCACTATGAGCCCTAAGTCCATTAGCTTAGTTCCAATGTGGTTGGCTTGAACATCACATGACTAATACAGTGAAATCAATTTAATAATCAAGACCCTTAAGAGATGAAATTTTAAAAAACAAAACAGAAATAAATAGTGCTGAGACGAAATTAAAAAAAAAAAAAAAAACTAAATGACATAAATAAACGAAACAGTTGTAATTGGAACTCATAAGCGTAGACTGGGTGGTCCCGATAAAATATCCACATTGTACAACATATATACTGATAATGAACTCATGCTACAATATAGTCAGTAGGCCAACCACAACGAATTTAAGTGGTCCTGGTCGGACTTCGGAGTCTGCTCTCAAGAATACGATCTACATATCTCAATCTCTAATCCTGGCCATCAGGGAAATAATTTTAATTGTTCAATATTCATTTAAATCTTATAAATCCTTTTTGAGAATAGTCTATTTCCAAAATAGTTTTCAAATCCATAATAAATCAATGCACATTCTTATTTCACAGAAGTGTATCACTCTTTCATAATTTAGAATTCCACAAATCACGTATTCTCAAAATCCTTGTTCCACAAATCATGTGGAAACACGCTATTTCCAAAACAATTATCATTTCATTATTTTCAATCACAATTTTTGCTTTCAGAAATCATAATCTCAAAAGCCTTTTTAGCCAAAATAATATTAAATCAGGATATCGAGAAAGGGGTTTGAATCCTATATTTTGTCAGTAATCTACTAGTCATTCCTGCAAGAGTCAACGACCACTTGTCGCATTTCTAACCGTTTGGCAATCCTTGGGAACACCTGAACAAATACAAACTTGGTGCAGCCATAATTTACCATTACTAGACTACATGCTAACCTAGTATGTATGTATGTGTGTGTGTGTGTATATAATATATATATATATATATATATATATGTTCTTTTAACCAAACAAACACGTGACTAAAACCATGCTTAAGAGTGTAGGACTATAGTTGTCTAATTACTAAATTATTGTTGCCATCTAGTGTACATATAATCGTTAAAATAAAATGTAATTGAGAATGCTATCACTTAAACAAATTCTTGTGTAATAAACTAACATGGCAATGGTGGGTAATACAACATGTTAATAAATTCCCTGTCTAACACTTTCCAACATATTTGTGTTTAAACTTAGAAAAATCATAACAATTCATTTATAAGTCCAAATAAGGTAAATAATATGTTATTGGAAAGCTTATGATATCTAGTATATATACGAGAATGAGTTTTACAAAACATTATGTTTAGTAACCCAAAACACTCTAAACCTCTGGCTGGTACATCGCTCCAATTAAATTTATCGGTTTGTAGTTTTAACTTGTAAAATTCACTAGAAATCGCATACTCATCCGTTTGAGACATATGATACCTTTTTGGAAAGCTTAAAATATTTAGTTTTTATATCTATAGCTATTGTTTCAAGATTTTATAGTTAATTAGTCCGAAAATGATACCACCCATGGCTTTACAATATTCTAGCGGTTATTTCCAGTTTTGTGTCACACCTTTGAATGTGTATAACTTAAGACATACACAAGTAAATCAAGTGATTCCAAAACTTGAAGTGAAGTTTATTCTCTGTAGAATCTTATCATATAATTTATTTTTCATTTTAAAGTTTGCAATTTATGCCATATCATCACAACAACTTGTCCTCTAAGATCTTACCGAAATACTCCGTTGATCCTCTAAGATCTTACCGAAATGCTCCGTTGATCCTCTAAGATCTTGACCTTGAATGTTTTTCTCAAAATCTTGTCCGAGATAAGAAGAATTCTAACATTAAGATCCTAACTAAACAACATGCTCTAGTTTTCAAAAGTGAATAAAACACAAAGAAAACCGCTAGGTTACCTGTAGTAACAAGTCCTCTAACTCTGCTTCACACTTCTTCAAACTTAGTGATGGGATTGCTTGGAGTTTGAAAATAGAGGGGGGAAGGGTGCTAGATAGGCATTGGAGATGGGATGTAGTGGTGGTGGTTTTTGAGACTTTATGGTGGCTAGAAGAGGTTGGCTTTTGAGTTTAAACTTATGTGAGAATGAATTGAGCCAAGAGTGCTTATTTTCAGTCACATGTGCTTTAAATGGAGCTGAGTTTTTAGAGGAAAAAGTGACAAAAAGTTTCTGAATTCCCCCTTGAAATGGCACCACTTTGAGGAGGAAAAGGTGTAGATTTTTGTTGTACAAAATGGTAGAGAAATTGTCTCTTTCACTTGTACCTCTAGGTTATTTTCAAGGTACTTGTACGGCATCATTTTGCCTAAACAAGTCATGTCATTTCTTACTTGGATTTGCATGTTTGCACAACACTCCATTTTTTCCTTAATTCAAATTTCCTTGCTTTTTGACTACCAAATCCAATCCTCCCCTTGTTTCCCTATTTTTATTTTTGTTTTTGTTTCTTCCAATTTTTGTACTATTGATTAAAAGTTATCATATTTGTTCTCATCTATTGGATCTTCCACCACACCTATCATTATCCTAAGCTCTCATTGATCACTTAAAATCTAAATCTTGGCTATTGATTTACCTAAGACCCTTTCACATGAAATCTGCACCATTCATTCCAAATTCAATTGCAACCCTTAATCCCATGATCAATCCTCCACCTTTGGATCCACTACTAGTTAATCCAAATCATTCATTTCCTAACTATGTAACATATTTAATTTTGTTTTCCCAATCTTAATCTCAATATTTAAATGCTGATATCATCTAATTAAATACTAAGACTATCAAATTGACCTGATAATAATAATTGTGATTCTTTTCTAAAATTGACATTTATTCAAACAATGCAACATAGTAATTTCTTCACCTAAATTTGTATGTCATTCGACCTCTTTTCTTTTTATTAACATTTCTCATTTAAATAGAAAAATTCAACATTATTAGAATATTGACATCATCATATGAATGATATAAATAATATCATTCATAATCTAGAAATTTGATTTTCATAAAAAAAATAAATAAAAAAAAATTAGAAGGTCTATTAATGAAGGAAATTCATGATTGAATAATAATAATTCATGCAATCTAATTTAGGAATTTTTGGGGCTTCACATATAGTGTTAGGGTTAATCCTCTGCAGCAATTAAGCCTCAAATCCTTAGCATGAATATAACATTTCTTGTGCGGAGTATCTTCACGGTAATTCCATGTTGACTTGTGTAAACAGACTGATAGTTTCTTCAATATGAAGAACCATCTGCATAAATAAATAAATAAATAAATAAATAATATGGATTTCTCTAATTTGGATCAGATCAATCAAAGTAAGTTAATCATGAAATATGCGGCTTAAAAACTTCACAAAATAGTTACCCCATTTTAGAATTATCCTCCAACATTTTGGGTAAGTCAAAGATAAGAAAGATATGGAAATTTCTAACTTATCTCATGCTATAAATCCTCCTCAGACTTTTCATAAATGCTCCAATCAGTCAACACTAGTCAAGGGTGTTTCCTGATTCAACAAAACTTTCCCTAAATGAAACTTTTAGGCTTTGTTTTGCTTTTAAGTTTAATTTTAATTAAATTATTTTTTTTTTCAAATTAGTTTTTGTATTTTTCTGAAAAGTCAATGAAATTTATAACTAGTTTTAAAAAAAATCAACCAACTCTAATTTAAAATTTTTATTTTTAACCAGCGAATCAAATATAAGCTTATTATAAATTTGCTCAGTCTGTCAAAACAAGTAACAAAACCAGTCCAAACAGGTGTCAATCATACCCGCACCACAGAAGGAAAGTTTGTACAAAATATTTCCTAAACAAAATATATATGATCACAAAAACTTTCTTAATTTGAGAACCGTACACCCAATGAATCCTAATAAATGCATAAAAGTATATATTCGACATAATATTCATAATTAATTTGGAATTTAAAAATTATATTTTATGATTAAATGCCAATTAAATCGTAGAAATAAAATTCTTAACAGGTTGAATGATGTAACTCTACTCTTCCTTAGTAACAGAGTAATATGGTTCTTAGCAAAAATAAAAAATAAAAAATAAAAAAATAAACAGAGTAAAATGGCTATAATGCTTTTTGACTCTTTGACAAATTCTTGATCGGGTGAGTGATGCCATACTTGTTTTTAATTGGTTGAACGAGGTAGCTTCTAATTGACTCCTATTAGATAAGTGAAGTAGGTTGCTGCTTCCTTTGTAATTAAGTTCTACAGCCGTGTAAGAATTTTATTAAGTCTTACAACTGCTACATTCGGGAATGTTCTTCACATTTCAACATAAGCGGGCATTACATGGTATCAGTTTCAATACAAATAATAATAATAATTATTATTATTATTATAATTATAATAATAAAATCTGTGTTGGAATTAAGGTTGAACATCACGTGGGTATTACTGTAGAATCAATTATTCGGACAAGTATTTTATATTAAAGAAAGTTATTATTTTATATATAATTATCTTTATTAATAAGAATTTTTAATTTATTTATAATTATGGTAATTTAAAATATGAACTGATTTTAATAGATTTATAAATGTTAAACAACTTACTTGATTTTGTATTTTGTAAATTTTTATTATATGGGAGCTCATTCATAGTACACCTCACTAATGAATTATTTGTTCTTAGTCCGTAGATATAAGCACATCCACGGTAAATGTCATTGTGTCCTCTTCTTCTCCTCTTTTACTTTATTCTCTTCTTATTTGATTTTATTATGGGAAAGTATTTTATATTAAGGAAAGTTATTATTTTCTAAGTAATTATCTTTAGAATAAAATTAAATAATAATAATAATAATAGTAATAAGAGAGAAGAGAACACAATGACATTTTACTTTGATGTGCTTATGTCTATGGATTAAGGACAAATAATTCGTTACTGAGAAGCACTATAAATAGGCTCATACATTAATATATATTTACAATATACAAAATCAGATAAATTATTTAATACTTACAAATCTATTAAAATTAATATATATTCTAAATTACAATAATTATAATTAAATTTAAAAGTTTCTAATAAAGATAATTACACACAGAATAATAACTTTTCTTAATATGAAATACTTTTTCTAATATCTATGACCCTAAAGAGGCTACAAAGGGTCAAAAAAAAGGCAAAGGACAGCGCAGAGTTTAGTCTAGCAAAAATCTGCTCAGTTTTCAAAAAGTATTCTCAAGTATATATCATATATATTAATGTACTTGTTTACGTTACTAAATAGACTTTGTCTCCGTCTTTCATTAGGTCTGATGCTGAATTAGTTGACCAAATCGTCAAAAACGTTCTGAGGAAACTGAATCGTTTGTCGCCGGTAAGTGAAGATGATTTAAACAACTTGGTGGGAATAAAAAAGGGAATTAGTGCGATTCAACCACTTTTATGTGACGGTTCTTCAGAAGAAAAACGCATTATAGGCATATGGGGTATTGGTGGGGTAGGTAAAACAACTCTTGCTAGTGTTGTGTTCAATCGATTTTCTACTCAATTCAAAAGCTGCTACTTTCTTCCGAATGTAAGCGAAGAGTTGAAGAATCATGGATTAGCTACTCTACAGGCAAAGCTTTTTGCTGGACTATTAGAGAAAGAAAGTGTAATCATTGGCACCCCATCTCCGATATCGGTTTTGGGTGAAGAAAGGCTTCAAAATACCAAAGTCCTCGTTGTTCTTGACGATGTGAGTAGTTCAGTCCAATTTGACGAGATATTATTAAGGAGATCTATACAGCTGTTCGGCGATGGAAGTAGAATCATAGTCACAACTAGAGATTTGCAGGTGCTTACGAGTATTAAGGCTTATAAAAATTACAAGGTTGAAGAACTGAATGTCCCCAATGCACTCAAACTATTCTGCTCTCATGCTTTTGACAAAGACTCCGTTTCCACAGAGTACACAGAGTTGTCAAAAAGGGCGGTGAAGCATGTTAAAGGCATTCCATTGGCTCTTAAAGTTTTCGGTTCTTATCTTCATTCCAAGAGCAAAAGAGAATGGGAAGATGAACTAGATAAACTACTCCCCAACCCAGAACTTCAGAACTTGTTTGAAAGAAGTTATCTCGGATTAGATTCTGAGAGCCAGGAAATATTTCTTGATATTGCAGCTTTCTTTAAGAACGAGGATAGATATTTTGTTGAATGTGTTCTGAATGGGTGTAAATTCTCGGCTAATATAGGAATAAGAAAACTTATTAATAAGTCTCTTATAACTATTAGACGGCACAACAAGCTCTGGATGCATAATTTGGTACAACAAATGGGTCAAGAAATTGTTCGTAAGAAATGGGAGAGGCTTGGAAAGCGTTGCAGGCTATGGAAAATAGAAGACATACGTGAAGTACTGGCAACTGATACTGTAAGAATCAAATAAATATTTGGTCTTTTTTTTTTTTTTTTTTTAATATAAGATTGCATGGCCCGTTTTAATGTTAGTATAATTTGCTTTTGATTTGCCAGGAAAGAGAAGCAGTCAGAGGCATCTTCTTAAACGTGACGGAAATTGGGGATCGACTACATTTGAGTTCTGCAGTCTTCTCAAAGATGCTCAACCTAAAATTTCTCAAGATTTACAACTCTGGCAATGTGAAACAAAGCAAAGTGGTCCTTTCTGAAGGTCTTGAATCACTTCCAAAGTCCCTCGTATGTTTCCATTGGCATGGATACCCTCTAAATTGTTTGCCATCAGATTTTATTCCTACGAATCTTGTTGAGCTTGGCATGCCTTATAGCAAGGTTGAGAAACTTTGGAATAAAGACAAGGTATGCTTTACCGACCATGTATATACTTATTGTTCAAATGTATCAAAGTCTATGAATACTTAATTTTGTCATTTCTTTTTTGATGCAGAATCTTGGAAACCTGAAGAGGATTGACCTTAGATACTCAAAGAAGTTGACTCAAATCCCAGATCTTTCGAGCGCTTCAAATGTTGAGAGCATAAATCTTGAACATTGTAGAAGCTTGCGTCTAGTTCTTTTGAGTCAAAATCTTCTCAAGCTTACTTCTTTGAATCTTAACGGTTGTTCATCTCTTGAAAATATTTCCGAGCTCCCAACGAAAATAGCCTATTTGAATATAAAGAATTGCTCAAGGCTTCAAAGCATTCCAGCCAACATATGTGAGTTGAGTTCTCTTCGTACTCTTAATCTCTCTGGTTGCTTGAATTTGAAGGACTTTCCAGAAATCTCAAGGCCTATGGAGTGTTTAACAGAGCTTATTCTAGATAGAACGGCTATAGAAAATCTACCCTCGTCCATTAAAATGCTAACTGCCCTCGAGACCTTGAGCATGAATATGTGCGAAAATCTTGAGACCCTCCCCGACAGTATTGTTTGTTTGGACAATCTTCAAAGTCTTAGCATTTGCCACTGTCCAAAACTTGAACGTCTGCCAGCACTGCCACCATCTCTAGCAAGCGTTGATGCACGGAATTGTGTGGCACTGCAGAGTGTGTGTAGCTCAAAGGCGGTCACGGAAGTTTGGAATTGCAGTCATCACATTAATGGTGGGACATTTATATTCTACAATTGCCTAAACCTTGATCGCAACGCGCAAGACAACATACTGGCAGATGCACGGCTTAGAATCATGCACATCGCAAATATAACATCAAAATGTGTATGTTCTTTCTTTCCCTCTCTTGAGAGTGTGTGTGTGTATATATATATATATATATATTTATTAATTCCTTTCCCTCTCTTAAGGGTATCTCTTTCTTAGAATAAAGAAAAAGACTCTGTTGATAGAAAAATCAAGCTGTTCAGCACCTTTTGTGAAAATTAAAAGAAACGCCGTACTTTTTCTTCAAAAAGAGTCCTTTTTAATTTGAGGAAAAATATTATCATATTGTCATGCATTAGTATCATACATGGATTGTGATCAAAGAATGTTGGAGAAATAAAATTTTAGTTTTTGATGAATAATTTTTTAATTTTGGAAAAAAGAATAGGCTTAATTATTCAATATATATTTGTATATATGTACAAATATATGTGGTGCTCATATCTCTTCTCTTTTTTCTTTTAGTTTAGAGGGGACAAATTTTCATTTAGTCAAAACCTTTTGAAAAGGAAAACTAATATCGCAACATCAATTGATCATGCAGCGGGGAGATCCATATATGACTGAAATTTGTTGGTCAGGAAATGAAATTTCAACGTGGTTCGAGCATAGATTGGAGGAATCTTCAATAAACTTCACACCTTCTTCCAACAAGTTTGATGACACCTTCATTGGTTTCGTTTTCTGCGTTGTGGTTGATTTTAAGGACTGCAATCTTGATGGAGATTTCAAAATTTATTGTGAAGCCTCTTGCTCATTCCCTGATGGATTTAAGACAACATGGCGTCACACTTGGATTTGGCATTGGAATCATCATCGTTCTAATAACGAGAGGGACGAGTCTCAGAAGAAGGAAAATGGTACAACTGAAATTGCCTGCAGAAGTGTAAACTCTCCTCACGTGTTCCTTTTTTATGACAACGGGCGCCAAGTGCATTCTAGTCTCCCTGCAAAAAAGGAAACGAGTTCATCTTCTTCAGCTGATGACAGAAAAGTCTCAGTCACATTTGAATTCCACCCCACAGATTCCAACGGACGTGTAAACCCTAGCAATTGCCAAGTAAAAAGCTGCGGTATCCGGCTTCTTTATAGCCATGACATAAGGTACGTAGGTTGCCTTAGTCAAGATGACGAGGAATCAGCAGGGGAGGATAGTGAGAAATCAGTAGTAGCAGGAGATCGTGTGGAGGAAATAGCACAAGAAGATGAAGAAGAAAACGAACAACATCTTCGTGTAAACGAGCCAGATCTTCAGATGAACCGACCACATCCGGAAGAGAATGATGAAAAAAATTTAACTTCCTGCTTCTTGGAGCTCTGCTCACAATTGTTAGGTAACTGAACCTTTCCCATTTTAGTTTATACTGTTTTCTTTTTTTTTTAACCTTCCCCTTCAAGTTTTCAGCATACTTATACCAAAAACCGGCTAACTTCAACTGTTCCTTTAATCTCTCAAAATTGGGCAGTACCTCCTGATAAGTAATAGAGACTCTTTTACTAATACAAATGGTTTCTCAGATCCATTATGTTTTATTACTAGTAGATATTATTGACGCTAAGAAAAACAGTTGCACAACTTCAAATTATGTTACCTCCATGACACGACACCACAGTACTTAAGTTATTAACTTCTCTTATATATATATATATATATATATATAACTATTAGACTTCTTTCTATTGATAATAACTAACAGAAATTTTAAACTTCCTAAAAAAACTAATTAATTTTTTGAATAAAACTCGTAAAAAAATTTTCCCATACATTCGTCTACATTGATTTCTTTTTTTTTTTTTTTTTTGTACCATTATTATGGTTGATCTGGTGCTTAATCCTGATTAGTTTTAGAATTAAGTTGAATTAGTGAATTTTATATTTCTTTGGATATAAACTAACTATCGTCAAATGACGTGCTAGTAATTCAGTAGAGAGTTGAATGAACTTTAGTGAAAATACTAATTAAGCTCATGGAAATTTTGAGGAAACTTGAGAAAAGGGTATACGAGGACAAGTCAAAAAGGCAAAAGCGAAATATACCCTGAGAAAATTATGTCAAAGTATCCACATTTCCATTTTTTGACATGCAGAGTTTTGTAGTCGTTCTGGCACGGGATCATCTGGCCGGTTACATGGTGGTCTTCGCAATGACATGCGTCGAGAGACTTCTAATCTTAGAGTCAATCCATCTCAGTCTGCGGCAGTCCTACAGTTGCCTGCATCAGCATTTAAGCAATTTCTAGAAGATCTCGTTAAAGTGCAATATGAGAACAAGGAAGTTTTAGAGCTATTCAAATGCTTAATTATGGTGATGCAGAGTTCCCCAAGCAGACAATTTAATACTCAACTGTAAGGCATATGCAGCGGAGGTGTTGCGATTTTCACATTTTGTTTAACTATTTATTACATTTAATTTGTAGATGTGCATTTGAATAATGCATGAAGTTAGAGTAACACGATTCTTTGTCCAGGTTACCGGAAATACTGATGTTTCTAGGTAGCACTAGCCGGCAGCAGGGGTCTTGATTATTGTCAACACTCAATAGGGTAAGAGTGAAACCAAATTTCAATTTTCGCTAGCATTTTCAGGAGCTCTTATGATGATAATTTTCAAATTCCTTTTTTGTTTTTTTTTTTTACCTAAAAAGTGATGCGAGTTAGGCTTAATGGCACGTTGTGACCATCCCAAGACCATAGAAGGTAATTTTTCGGTTTTCATTCTTTTGGTGATGTCGGATTTGGAAGAAAATTTAGTTTTTTTTTAGTGGAAACAGGCAAACAAGCGATACTCGCCACAACGTATGTCATATTTCTGGGCAAATTCCATCTCTAGGCCTTCAAAAAAGGTTTTTTTTCATTTTTATTTTTTCCCCATTTTTGTGAATTTCAGATTCTAATTCTGATTGTATTTCCTTATTTATTGAATCTAGCAGTTTCCATTTCCACTTTTTGTTATGTTCTTTTGAATATTTTCGTACTGTATTACTTTTTTAACTATGTTAGATAATTTTGTTCAGCTTTCCGATTATAATTTGTCCTATAAATAAGGACACCCTTATATAATGAAATATGTTAGTTTTTAATGAATTTTTGAGTTTTTACTCTTCTTTTTCCAATATTCAGTATTCCATCTTCTAGTATTCTGTGTGAATCAATGGATTTTGAAAGGTTTTTTTGACATTCTATGTGAATCAACAGGTAAATTAATCTATTCACTTTATTTTTCTATTGTTTTAGTACTATATCATATGCTTCCGCTACATAAAAAGGCAACTTCAAGGAGAATCGTGAGGTATAAAATGTGATGAAAAAAGAAAACCTTAGTCAGTAATGAAGTTTTTAAGTTATTATAAACTTTATTACGGTTATTTACTATTTTGCTTTTAATTAGAATGTATTTGTTGTGTTTTGATTTTTTTTTTTTTTTTTATTTGGTGGGGAAGATTTGAACTTTATACATTAATACGATAGAGTTAAGTGTGGAATTATCGCTATCTCAAAATCCCCAAAATTTATACCCTCTTATTAAATTAATTAGTACAAAATGAAAGTTTCCTAGTTATATTACTTCTGATCGTTATGCATCTTGAAATGATATCTGTTGCGCCCCGCGCCATACCACACCCCCCCCCCCCCCCCCCCCCCCCCACAAACACAAAAAAAAAAAATTTCTTTCCCCCCCCACCACCC
>JAFMPE010057869.1:0-14512 GCA_024759925.1 Ficus religiosa
GGTTCGAGAGAGAGGTGGGGAGGGGGGTGGGCGAAAACAAAGAGAGAGGGGGGAGGGTATTTTAGTCATTTTAGTATAAAAATTAATTATTTCAGTAAGATTCCGTTAAAAATTTAACAGATTTGGACGGAAAGGACCAAAACGACCAAAAAATACGAGTTTAGGATCATCTTGGCCCAAAAAAAAAGAATAGCGACCAAACCGTCACCTTTAAAAGAGTTTAGGGACTATTTAGGCTAATTACTCATATAAATAAATACATAGATAACGAACTACTCTGAAGTATAAAAACGGTTCAAGAATAGTATTTAAAAAAAAAAAAATTAATGACTAAATCATCTTGAGGACCAACCTAAATTTTTTCTTAATCACTTTTGTTTGGTGATGTGAAACACAATTTGACCAGGGAAGATTTCTTCAACTCCTTTAAACACCACTCACTACTAGACTTGGGAATCCACCCCAAGCACTATCCGTTTGTGCCCTTACTTCAAGGAGTCCCTTACGAATCCATGGGCACACCCAACAGATAGGCTGATGCACTTCTTTAAGGCCCAAACCACATAGGCCGCGTCCCAAGTTCAAGTCTGCTCCTGCATCGAGATGTTTGGAAAAAGATTAAACATTGGGTAGCTTTGTTAGTTTTCCAAACTGACTTTGTTAAGTTTTTCTTTTCTGATTTGTTCATGGGATGAGATTTGATTTCGTAAGGTTTATTAGTTATTGACACCAATATTGTATTGGAGTACATGTTTTGGCTCTTTGATTTTTTATTTTGTTTTGGTTTTGATCTATGAGGAATCCTTGTCCTCTTCATGCGTAACATTGTTATGAAAGTCTTTAAATGAAGTTATTTTTTTCTTATCCCAAAAAAAAAAAAAAAAAAAAGAGTTTGACCAGTGTAGACTTGCTTTTGCCTGCCTTTGGTGGCTTCCTAAAGATGGTTCTGTAAAAAGGTGAAACTATTCATGCATTTAGGCAATAATGTCAAGTCGCAATGTTTCAAAACATTGCCAAGTGATTTATAGTTTAAATACTCTCAATAGTTCATTAATCAGGAAGAAGTAAAACAGCAAAATACCTGGAACCAAAAGAAATATGTGCTGAATGTGGTTATCATATTTGGATACTCTGTTATATCATTGTTATTATCCATGCCAAGTTCCATTTTACGCTGGATCAACAAAGTGAAACAGTTCAGCAACCTGGTTTGAGATAAAGTTGTGAATTTTGAGAAAGGAGAAATGAGTAAACAAACTTTAAAGAAGAGAAAGAGAAAAAATGTAGCACCAACTTCGACCAAAGTAATTGAAAAATTCATCAGATGACAAGAAAAATGCATAGAGAAAGAACGATTTTGAACAAAGAAACAAGTAAAGGAACCTACAATTACCATCATCGCATTAATTTGGTGCACAATCCCATCGCCAATTGTTCTTAAATATCTTTTACTCGGGCCCTACAAGAGAGAAATTGTTCAGAATGTTAAAAAGGAGAAAATTGCGCTAACAAATGATTAAAAGATACCAGAATTGATACTTTCTGCATGTACCTCAACAAGCAAAGGGCTGTATTTGTGAATCATCTCTAAAATAACCGTTCCTTGAGCAAATTTTCAGCTTGAACCATCTCGGGGCAGTCCTTAATCTCCAGGTTCCTTAAAGACGTGATGAGGCCAATCTGATTGGGCGATATAGTCAAATTGGGACATAGCCTAATTGAAACTTTTCTGAGTGATGTGAGGCCACTGATCCATGGTGTGATATTGTTCAAACTATCACAGCGCCAAATATGTAGTTCTTGCAGCCCGGTAACATGTTGAAGCCCTTCAAGCAGAGTTTCTACATTGGAAAGGTGATCAAGTGTGACGGAGTGGAGATCTTGAAGGTACTGCCACATATCTGTATCCGCATTGGACATTTGAATAATACGCAGAGTCTTCAATTTACAGAGAGGATGCTCTTCATCGCAATCGGAGGAAGTTGAGGATGATGATGATGCTTCTGCTGTTGTTTGGCTTGGTACTTGTCGTCTCCTGATTGTCTGTTGGAACGGCTCCCATCTGGTATTTTTTAGCAGCAGCAATTCTTCTAGTGATGGGAAAAGAGGCAAGGAGTTCAGATTGGGGCAATCCTCGACAATTAAATTAGAAAGGCGAGGAAATTTCATTTCTTCAAAACCAGCTGTAACTTTCCACCATCTGTCTAGTTTCGGCAAATTCATAAGTCGAAGTTCTTTCAAGGATGGGTAGATTGCCATTGATGAATTCTCAACATTATCTGAAATATATTCTAGATTGGCCATCTCATCCAATACTAGAACTTTTAGTTGAGTTAAACGATTCAGCAGTGGTATGTTACTGCAACTCCTACACTTCGATAACGAAAGATTGACAAGGTTTTCATGTAAGGGAAGCCATTCGGAAAACACAGTGCCACCATATGCAGACAAAGACAGATCTTGAACATTCAAGTGTGGTTCGAGGTCATCCAATGACAGTTTATAACCAGAAGCCTTCCTTTCATCAGTATCAGAAGTCGCTACAGCATCCCATAGTAACATCACGGATCGAAGATGCATTTTCTGCTTCAGTACTTCAGCTGGCACATCTTTATCTTCTCCCTCTTGCGGTTGTGTTGTACTAGAATTTCTCCCAGGTCTCAAATTTTTAACTATAAGCTTGCCTCTCAAATTATTTAGCTTCGCTAGTTCATCTAGCTCACCTGTACGTCTGGATTTAGAACTATTACCCGTACTCAACACAAACCCTGATAATGTTCGAAGATCAGTTAGTTGACCCAAACCACAGGGCATGTGAGTTAAACTGTAACATGAGTCGATCTCGAGATTTCTAAGCTTCACTAGCTTTTTTATGTCTCTTGGCAACTCTTGGAGTCTACCACAACCGTTGAGTTTTAGTGTATGCAAATTCTGTAACCCACCGAAAGACTTTGGCAGCACTTTGATATCTTTATTTCGAGAAAGATCAAGATACTTCAGGAGCTTTAACTCTCCAATTGAATCCGGCACCACCTTAATTCCTGAATTACTCATATCCAGCGTACGGACAAACTTAAATCTTGAGGCAATTACATCACAGATTGAATTACTTGATCTCCCTTCAACTTCCCAGCGTAACTGCCTGAGCAAAACTATTGTTCGAATTCTTTTTGCTTCAAACAAATCAGAGGGAATTTGCCACGGTGAATCCAAATGAGAATTAAATGATACATGATGTGTTTTTGCACTACACATATTTTTTTCATTTCTCAATTCAAGTGTTGCAAACCGTGTTTCCGCTACTGACATGGCAAAATCATGCATGAGATTTGGCATTTTGCACTTGGTTACATTGCCCCACTCATCTTTCTCTGGCTCATGAAAGAACGATCTTTGAAGCAAATCCATAAAATCCAGATAACCGTTATCCTCTAGGTCATTCCTGTCCAACCCATAACCTGAAGACCGTATAAACCCCTGTGATATCCAAAAGTTGACTAGTGTTTTTACATCAATTTCATAGTGTTTGGGAAATAAGCTACAATAGGCAAAGCATTCCTTCTGATGTGATGGAAGCTGATCATAACTCAGTCTAATTATATCTGGAATACTTGCAAGTTCTGGTGACAGCTTCAGCTTACCCAAGAAGGAAAGCCACGGTTCTGGTCCTTTGGAACGCATCACACCTGCCAATACTTCTATTAAAAAAATGTTTCCACCACATCTGTTCAGCAGCCTCTTTGCAATTTCAGTAGTTGTAGCATCAAGAGAGCAACTCCTGTCAAAACCGCTTCTTCTTCTGAAAGCATGCCAAGACGTAACTTCGTCTAAAACATCTAAATTATATGGACGAACCGCGGTGCCTCTCATCTGTGCAACTACTTGTTGGTTTTGGGTTGTTACAATTATCCTGCTCCTCGTGTCTGCATCAGCTGTGAACACTTCCATTAGATTTTTCCATTTTTCACCATCCACCCGCCATATGTCGTCAAGTACAAGCAAGTACCGCTTTCGATATATTTTTTCCCGTAGCCGCCCAATCAAAATCTTAAGATTAGCCGGGCTCGAATCAGCACCTAGGCTTTCTAGGAGTGCCCTTATGAGGAATTCAATGTCAAAGTGCCCTGCGGCCCAAATCCACACGCATTTCTCAAATTCCATTCCAACCTGGCGATCATTATATACAAGCTGAGCAAGTGTGGTTTTTCCCACTCCTGTCATTCCAACTATCAGAAGAACTGAGAAATCATCCTGCCTAAAATGCAGCAACATTTGGATTATTTCCTGCCTATCTGCATCTCTCCCATAGACATCTTTTTCCTCTGCCAAAGGGGGAGTACTTACACGCATACCCATTTCAGTCTCAAATGTCTCCCCTTGGTCTTCTAAAGAAAATACCTTCCTCTGTGCACCGAGCTCATCTAGTTTTTCCAAAACATTTCTGATTTTCAGACCAAATACAAGCTGGGTAGGGCTTGAGCGTACCTTTCTGAAGATTTTCACGCTTTCAGTTTCAGCGCGAAACTGGGCCACCAAGTCCTCAGCTTCATGCAATACATCCCCAATCTTCATCACCCAAGATCTCACCCCTTCCGTTTTACGCGCCTGCTCCTCTGCATCAGCAAGTACAGCTCTGATCTTGGATATTACGGCACAGAGTGTCTGGAGCTTGTCATTGACGCCCGGCAGCAACAAACAATTCTCTCCACCACAAACCAAATCGATCTCCTCCATGACTCTACGCGCGAGGTTAGAGAGGGCCATTACTTGCTAGATCAAGAAAATACCAACGCCGGAACTGTTGTCAGGTCTGGATCGCCAAGGGAAAGGAAGTTGCATTGACCTCAAGTCCACCCTTCCTTAAATATGACCGTCGAATCTTGTTGGATTATTTAATATTCATATAAATTAGAGAAAATGTCCAAAACATTATTTTTATCTAATATATTAAAAGGATGGATTGAAACAGTATTAGTGCACAGTAAAATTACGCTTTTACCCTTCCAAATTAGCTTTCCAAGGCCGTTTGTACAGTAAAATTCCGGTTCTACCCCTTCTGCGTGTTTTGACGATTTTGCCCTCCTAATTGTGTCTACCGGTTGAATGTGCATAGTGACATTCCTTTTTTGCCCCGGAAACCCTACTTTGGGTTTGTCTCTTGGGGTTGTCGCCGCCTCCCCCATTTCTTCTATTCTCTCTCATTTTTGCTTTTTCTTCTCTCTCTTGCTCGCTCTCTCTCTTGCTCGCTATCTCTCTCAACCTTTATTTTTTTTGTTCTTCATTTGTTCGCCGATCTCGTTCCTTTCTTTTGCCGATCTCTCTCATTTTTGCATTTTCCTCTCTTTCTTGCTCGCTCTCTCTCTCTCTGGTTGTTCTAAGTTTTTGGCTTTTTGGTGTATAAACCCTTATTTTCTTTCTTCTTGATCTGGTTGCCGATTTGTTCTTATTTTTGGTTGTATATTTTTGCTCTTTTTCGTGTTTTTGTTTCTTCTCTTTTTGTTGTTTTCCGTTTTTTTTTTTTTGGATTTTTGATTCTACATTTTTTTTCTGATTTCTTATTTATGTCTCTTCCCCTTCCTCCTCTCTTGATTTTTCATCATTTTCAAGTATCTATATCTAATGTTGATGGCGGTTTTTTTTTTTTTTTGGGTTTTCGGATTTTCATGTGTTTTTTTTTTTTTTGATTTTTTCCCTTTCCTCTGTTCCTCTTATTTTTCTCTTAATTTTTGATCAATTTCCGGTATTTGCATGTAATGTTGATCGAAATTTTTTTGTGTGGCCGGAATATGGTTAGATTTTTGTTTGTTATTTATTTGTTGTTTTAGGGGTTTTTTTTTTTTTTTTTTTTATTTTTGGTTCTGGTATTTTTTTGGCCCGGATTTGTTATTTTTGTTTCTTCCCCTCCCTTTTCCGTTGATCTTTCATCATTTTTGAGTATGCGTATGTAATATTGATGGGTGTTTTTTTTTTTTTTTTGGATTTTCATTTTTTTATGTTATTTTCTGAATTTTTTCTCTTTCTGTTTTTCTCTTATTTCTCTCTTAATCTTTCATCATTTTTTAGTATATGCATGTAATGTTGATCAGATTTTTTTTTGGCCGGAATATCATGAAAATTTTTTCATCCTGAATAAAACCCTGGATTTTGATATTCAAGTTTTTTGGGGTTTTCTTGGGTTCGTCGTCGTCTCCCTCTCATTTACTGCATTCTCTCTCCATTTTTATTTTTTTCCTCTGTCTTGGTTGCCCTCTTTGTTCTTCTTTTTTTTTCTTCTCGGTTTTTCAGTCTTTGGTGTCCAAACGCCATTTTTGCTTCCTCTTGCTTTGTCGGTCGGTCTCCTGTCATTTTTGGTTGTATATTTTTGATATTTTTTTTGTTTTTGTTTCTTCTCTATTTGTTGTTCTCGAATTTTTTTTTTTTAAATTTTCGGTTTTGCATTTTTTTTTTCTGATTTCTTATTTTTGTTTCTTCTCCTGTTTTTTCTATTGATCTTTTATCATTTTTTAGCATGTGTATCTCATGTTCATTGGTAAACTTTTTTTTTTTTTTTTTGGATTCTGGGTTTTTCATATCTTATTTTCCAATTTTTTTTTTCTTTCGTTTCTCCCTCTTATTGTTTTGTTAATGTTTGATGTTTTTTAGTATATGCATGTAATGTAATGTTGATTGGATTTTTTTTCTTTTGTTCGAATATGACAAATAGAAAATTTAGCTATGTTTATGTTTTTGTTATATTTATTTTAGTAATTTTTTGTTTTTTGTTTTTTTCATATATACTACTTAATTTACAGTTTTTGATTTCTACTCTTTTTTTCTGAAGATTAGACGGACAATGCTATGGACATGGCTGCTTGGGAATATGGAGCAAGAGATTCAAAATTTTGTTATTGTAATGTTTGTATTTATTTAGTTTTTGTTGTTTTTCCCCTCGGCTAATAGTCTCCTGATTTTGCATGCAAATTTTTTGCCATTTCTGATTTTCTCGCATATTTGATCATTCAATTTTATGATTTAGTTAGGATTGAATGGATTATTTGATGTTCTGGTTACTGAATTCTCTAAGCTATTCATGTAGTTTATAGGTTTTGATGTTATCTGCTGTTTTTGCTGATATGTCATGAGCATTTAACGCTTCCTTATCAATTTGCTTTGCTTGGAATGTTGTTATTTGTTTTACGTATGTTATTTACAGATTAATAATCATTTTAACTCAGATTTTTTATTTGTTTAAATCTGTCATTATTATTTTGCATTTTTGTTATTTTTGTGATTTATTGTAAATTAATGTATTTTTGTCTTGATATCTATGCAAAATTTATTGCATCTCTTTTTGACCGACCTTTTGTATAAAAGTTTTTGGAAATAAATTTTTTTTCCGTTTTTCCTCGTAGAAATACTTTTCTGCTTATTTATTAGTTGATTCTCATATGTTACCATTACTCTCTCTTTAATAGCTTCTTAATTGCTCTTCTCTAAATCTTCGTGAATCTTCCTTAATTGTTACCCGAATCCATCTGTTCTACTCTTTCCTGAAAATTAAACTTCTTGACGTCTTTTATTTCTGTGCAAAACTGCTGTTTATAATCAGGTACTATTCATATTCATCTCTCTTAATTGGAATTTATTGTTTCTTTATTATATAAGTATTATTTGTTTTATAATTATTGTTATTAGTATTATAATGATCCTATAAGAGAAATAGTTTTGTTATTGTATTTAATTTTTTTTTTTATATTCCGTTTCTGCCTCACCCCTTCTTTCCCCGTCTCTGACTATAATATTAATCTTAGTCTTTTGTAATATTTGTTCATTATTATTCTTATTATAAATTAGATGATTATATTATATGATTTACAATTTTTTTTTAACTGTTGTGAATGTGACTGTAGTTGTGATGAATGTTTGGGTTTTTTTTTCCCGTCCCTTTTCTGTCTTTCTTTTCTTTCCTTGATAGTTTACATGTTTTTTTACCAAATTTTTTACCACAAATTATAACATGCTATGATGATCTCCATTTATGTATAATATAATCCATATACCAAATATATTACTTAATTTGGTATATGTTGCGGAATTTAATATTATTTAAAGTGTATGTTGAATGACTGATATATGTTATTTGATAATCTTCATTGTTGATGTGAATATTTGGGAATTATAATCTCTATCTTTTTCTGATAATAAAATCATATTGAATATGATCCATTTTGTAATATTATTTTGTAATATAAACTTCATCAACTTTTTATTACAATACTATTATTTTGTAATATTTCTGATCCCATAAAATTTTTAAAAAAACATTGGAAATTAATGTGTGATGATATTTTATACAAAGTAAAAAACTTATTTAATAACCCAAATTTTCAAATTCCAGAAAATGAATTATATAATTTTGTATTATATGAACTAGAAAAATTAATAAATTTAAATTCATCTTCTTTATCACATTATGATCTTCCACTTCCAATTATAATCCATCATGTTTTTAAATTTTATTTCTTTTTAATTTTTTTAACATAATGTATTTTTTTTTTTTCAGATCCAAATGATGAATATATAGATATTGAAGATTGTAATTATACATGTCAATATTGTGGAGCATTATTTTGAAAAAATGAACAAATACGACGTACAAATCCACCAAAATATTTTTTATGTTGTTAAAATGGAAAAATTAACTTACCTTTAAATAAAAAAACACCTCAAATATTAGATAATCTATTAAATTATTATGGAGGACGTTTAAGTGCAAATTTTAGAAAAAATATTAGAATTTATAATTCTATGTTTGCTTTTACTTCGTTTGGAGTAAATATTCAATCAGATATTAATTATTCATCATGACCATATATTTTCAAAATTTCTGGACAAATATATCATTTAATTGGATCTTTACTTCCAATTAATAATAATCCCCCAAGATTTGCACAATTATATATTTATGATACAGAAAATGAAATTCAAAATAAAATAGCTACAATTCCAAATGCTGGTAATTTAAATCAGACAATAGTTGAAAAATTAATTACAATGTTAGATGAAACAAATAAATTAGTACAACTTTTTAGAACTATCAGAGAAACTTATAAAAAGAATCAACTATCATCAATGAAATTAAGATTATTAGGAAGACGACAAGGAGATAATACACAATATGATCTTCCAACTTCAACAGACATAGGTGCTTTAATTGTTGGAGATATTGATGAATATGAAAATGGAAGAGATATTATTATTCAGAATCAAACTAGAGAATTACAAAGAATCAATAAACTTCATCCATCTTATATGGCATTACAATATCCATTATTATTTCCTTATGGAGAAGATGGATATAGAATCGATATAGGCTGGAATCCAAATTTTGTAGGTCAACAACCACGTAGACATCGAATATCAATGAGATCATTTTATGCTTTTCAACTTCACCAACAAATACAAAAAGGAAATACAATATTTAGATCTGGTCGACTTTTTCAACAATATATTGTAGATATTTATGCCTATATTGAAGAAGATCGTCTTGATTATATTAAACATAATCAAAACAATTTAAGATCTGAAATTTATAAAGGTATTCAAGATGCTATAATTAGAGGTGATACAGATGCACAAGCAATTGGAAAAAGAATTATTTTACCATCATCTTATACATGAAGTCCAAGATATATGATTCAAAATTATCAAGATACAATGGCAATTTGTAGACAATATGGAAATCTTGATATATTTCTAATATTTACATGCAATCCTAAATGGCCAGAGATTAAAAGACATCTATCCGTAATTCCAGGACAAAAACCTGAAGATAGACAAGATATTATAAGTAGAATATTTAAAATTAAATTAGATCATTTATTAAAAACAGTAAAATCAGGAGTAATTTTTGGACCCATAATAACAGGTTAGTAAATTTATTTTAGATAATAAATAAATAAATATATTATTATTATTATTATTATTATTATTTATCTAAAAAAATTTAGATGCTAATATATATATTTTTTTCATATTTATACGTAGTCGAGTTTTAAAAACGAGGTTTACCTCATTGTCATATGTTATTTTGGCTATACCCTGAATATAAATACCATGATCCATTATAAATAGATAAAATTATTTGTGCAGAAATTCCAAACCCAATAACTGATCCTTTAGGACATAAAATTATTATTGAATATATGATACATGGACCATGTGGATATGCAAAAACATATGCACCATGTATGAAAAATTCAAAATGTTCAAAAAAATTCCCTAAACAAATAAAAAATGAAACAACTATAGAAGAAAATGGTTTTGCAAATTATCGCCGAAGAGATACAAATTTTAATGTTATTAAATAAGGAATAAAACTTGATAACAGATATGTTGTACCCTATAATCAAACTTTGTGCTTAAAATATTATGTGCATACTAATGTTGAATTTTTATTCTCAATCTATGCTTATTAAATATTTATTTAAATACTTAACAAAAGGTCCAGATAGAATAAGAGCTGTTATTGAATATAATATTGTAACTGAAAATGATCAAACAATAAATTATAAAGAAGTTGATGAAATAAAAATTTATCTTAATTGTCGATATATTACACCTTATGAAGCTATTTGGAAAATATTTGAATATTCAATATATCACAGAAACCCAGCTATTCAACGTCTTTCTATTCATTTATCAAATATGCAAAATATTACATTTCATAAAAACTAACAATTACATAATATAATACGACAACCACAAATTGAAAAAACAACATTAACAGAATGGATGGAAATAAATAAACAAATCAAGATGCTTAACAACTTACTTATGTAGAATTTCCAACAAAATTTGTTTGGAATAATAAAGATAAATTATGGACTCATCAACAAAGTGGACATACTATTGAACGAATATTTTATATTCATCCAAGTTCTAGAGAATTATACTATTTAAAATTATTATTAAATCATCAAAAAGGATTAACAAGTTATGAATCACTTCGAACAGTAAATAATATTATTTATCCCACAAACCAAACAGCTTGCCGTGTATTAGGTTTATTATAAGATGATAAAGAATGAGACGAATCAATAGAGAAGCATTATTTTGGTCAACATCTACACAACTTCGTCAACTTTTTATTACAATACTATTATTTTGTAATATTTCTGATCCCATAAAATTTTTAGAAAAATATTGAAAATTAATGTGTGATGATATTTTATACAAAGTAAAAAACTTATTTAATAACCCAAATTTTTAAATTCCAGAAAATGAATTATTTAATTTTGTATTATATGAACTAGAAAAATTAATAAATTTAAAATCATCTTCTTTATCACATTAAGATCTTCCACTTCCAATTGCAGTTGTGATGAAGATTATTAATAAAATTTAATAACCCAAACTCTAAGTACACATTTTCAAACATTAACTAATTTCCAATAAAATTAAATAATAAAAAAAAAAACCTCCAATTGCGGTTGGTATTTCTAACGATCCCTAAGCCATTAAAATAAAATTCAACCTTAAATCCTTTGAAAAGAAAAATCAATCTTAAAAAGTAAGAAATTTCAAAATAATTGAAATATTTAAAATATTTTAAGAACTTATTATCTTTAAGAATGATTTTTTAAAATTATTTTTAGTCTTAATGTAGGCTACAAATGGTAATCTTAATATATATTTTTTAAATATTTAATCGATTCAATGGTATTTTGTAACTGATTTTATAAACACATGAAATGTTTTAAACACCTTATAATAAAAGAGATAAAATTGATGCCTATTACCTACATATAAATCTATCTATCATTTTTCTACAAACAAAAGAGCCAACGAGCTCTTTTCTCCCTCTTCTTAATTGCCACGTAACTATCACGTCAGTACTATGTAATAGATCTTAAATTAGGATGAATCTGTCTCTACCGATACATACCTTTTTTAAGTCATCAAGATTCAATCGGACGGTTAAAACGTAATTGATGTACCATATTTATCATACACCTAACCGCACATTACCCTTTCCATCCAAAGTCTTCTCCATCGGCGGTGACCTTCTCGCCGCCGGCGACCCACCCCCTGCCCCCCCACCGCCGGCCCCAGCCCCGGCAGCCCCTCCCCGCCGGCACCCCCTCTCTCTCTTCCCCTCTTTCTCTCTTCTCCTCTCTCTCTTCCCCTCTCTCTCCGGCGACCCAACCCCGCGCCGGCGAGCCACCCCCCGCCCACCCACCGCCTCCCAGCCCCAGCCGTCCCGAGCCCCGCCGGCACCCCCTCTCTCTCTCTCTTCCCCTTTCTCTCTCTTCCCCTCTCTCTCTTCCCGGCCCTCAGCCCCCCCACCCCCGACCACTCGGCGCCCCCCCATCTCACCCCCACCTCACCACCGCGACTGAGCCCAGGCTCGGGACGGTTGATAGGAGAAGAGAAAGAGGAAGAGAGAGAGAGAAAAGGGAAGAGAGAGAGGAGAAGAGAGAGAAAGGGGAAGAGAGAGAGGAGAAGAGAGAGAAAGGGGAAGAGAGAGAGGGGGGTGTCGGCGAGGAGGGGCGGCCGGGGCTGGGGCCCGCGGTGGGGGGGCGGGGGGTGGGTCGCCGGCGTCCGTCGTGAACGGCGAGAAAATCGCAGGCGATGGAGAAGATTTGGAGTTAGAAAAATTAGATAAGGTAAGGTGTATAATAAGTTTGGTACACCCCTAATATATCAACCGTTCGATTAAATCTTAACAGTAAAAAAATTACCTCTACCGATAGAGTCCATGGGAGAGTCTCTACCACAGACTCTCCCCTTATTAAATGATAAAGGAGACAATAGTTCAGAAATATCCCCTTTTGAAGGATAATTTTAAAAATGACCTTTTTAGGAATTTGACAAATATGCCCCCATATCTCCTTCTTTAATTTGTACCCTAGTTCCATCAAAGCTAAAAATTCTTGGAACGTTAAAACTTGCCACTTTGTTTTTAGTCAGTTAAAATAAGAAAAATAAAGGTTATATCTTTTCAGCAAATATTTAGAAACATATTTTTAAAAGAGTTTAATAGAGAGGATAACTTTTAAAATTTTATAATGAATAACAAAAATGTTATAATATCTAATTGAAACTTTGATCCAAATTTCAAATTCCATTGAGAAGAGATTTTTGCAAAAGTCTCATTTTTATTTTGTTTGGAAGCTTTTATGAATACCTACAGCTTTTGAAACAACTTGTACAAATACTTTTAGAAGTAATTTTTGGACCCAAAAAAGCAAAAACAACTTGTACAAAGAGCCTGTTTGACAAAGTTTCATAAAAGCTGCTTTTGACTTCTTAGGTTCAAAAGCAGCTTCTAAAAGTATTTGGATGATCTGTCAAAAGAGCTTCTAGTTTCCATAAGTGCTTCCTGTCAAAGTCAAAAAATGTGACTTTTGACAAAAGCTTTTCTAAGTAATTTTAAAACTTGCAATAAAATTTAAATTAGAAATTATAAACTTTATTTTGACATTTTTCTTACTTGTTAGAATACTTTAAGGATCATTTTAATCTCAAAAGCTCTTTGACTCTAAACACTTACTGAGAAACCACAACTTTACTTTCTTCTTCTACTGGTTATATGCAAAAATTCTGACAAACAGGCCTAAAACTTTTGTCAAACATACTCTTAATATTTGATGAAGTTGTTTTTCCTACATAATTTTGGCGTAGTGCTAATTAGTGTGATTATTTTCACTTTTTTGTTTTTTGATGGACAAAAAGTTTCTCACCATGCAGAATAGATAAAAATAAATAAATAAATAATCATGTGGTGTTGATTGGGCTGCCACATAGGCGGCCATGTGATGATTGCCTGGTTTCCATGTGGCAGCCAAGGAGGAGTTGAAAAGGCACAAATGTGCTTTTCAAGAGTATAGAGTTCATTGTTCATTTAGTCCCTAAACTTTTAATTTCGTACAACTTTGATTCTTGAAATTTTTTTAGTAGTTGGAATGTCCCTAAACTATTAAAATGTTGCTACAATATTTCTTTTCGTTACTTTTTCGATAAAATCTGTTAGTAATTTGATCAAAAAGTGATGCTAATTATGGATTTCGTCCAAAAATTAGCGGAAAGGTTTATTGTAGCTAAGTTTTTAATAGTTTATGGTCATTACAGCTATGAAGAAAAGAACAGCGAATGCCCCTAAATTATTAAAATGTTGTTACAATAGTAATTTCCGTTAATTTTTAAACTGAATCTATTAGGAATTTGGTCAAAATTGATGATAATTACAGATTCTGTCTAAAAATTAACGTAAAGGACTATTATAGCAACATTTTAATACTTTAAGGGTATTTCAGTTATAAAAATAAGTTTATGGACTAAAGTTACACGAAGTTAAAAATTCAAAAATCAACCTGACAATTTACCTAAGAGTAGAATTATAAATTAGTAGTAATATATATATATATATATATTTTATTTGAATGTACGAGTTTTATGTATTTGCAATCATAGTAGCTCTAGTAAAAGCCGCAATCAAATCTATGATGGTGACCATGCGTGTTATGTGTGT
>JAFMPE010057980.1:3885-20768 GCA_024759925.1 Ficus religiosa
ATCCAATTACAACGTATTAACCGCTAATGCACCTTTCTTTTATCAAATCTCAGGGACATGGTCTAATCATGAGGGTACTATTTTATCATGGTCTCGAAGATCAAGATCAAGATCTTTTCATTGTGATGCTCTCAGAGAAGTGTGGGACCGGAGTGTTTCTGGAGTGGCATTGGATTCTTTTCATGGGTTTGTCAATGAAGGATTTTCTCTGGTTTTTTCATAGCAGATTCAAGAAAGAAGACTTTATTGTCTTTCTCACTTTGCTATGGTTTCTCATGTGGTATGAACGTAATAATGAAGGCCATTCATGGAGGCAGACTAAAGATCCCAAGTGCAATTCTAGAGGATGTTGCCCTTGTGGTTGTCGGACCATCAGCATGCTCAGACCAACGGCCTCTCTCTGCTCAGGTTTTATCCCAGTCAAAGGATAAATGTCTGGGATTTTCTCTCCTTTCCTGGCAGAGTGTCTAGCTATAAGAGAGGGTTTGCTGTTTGCTCGAGACAGCAGACTGCGTCTTTCTGCTGTGGAAACCGATGCTATTCAAGCAGTTGACATCGTTAACAACCCCTGCTATTCTAGCTCCTGTTGGCCCTGTGGTTGATCACATTTTAGTTTTGTTATAGGAGTCTGGTGATAGTTCTTGCTGTGCTGTGCTATTTCCCGTTTGGCAGACAGCCCAACCCATACACTAGCTCGTTTTGCTCTTGATCATAACTTAGAGCGTTTTTGGCTGTACGAGGTACCAGATTGTATCAATTTGTTTCATTTTCCTGATATTTTTCTTTAATTTTTGACTTCCTCTTTCCTAATTTTTAGCTTCTACTTCTGCTCTAAATTTTTTTTCCCTTTCGTTTTCTCTTCATTAAATGCTCAATACCCTATTATTTTCAATTAAGATATTTAATATTAACTTTCTCACCAGAAATTCTAATTTCCTTAATTGTGCTTAAGTCTAATTGTGGTGAAATTTTTTTCCCTTCTCTTCATGATTAAATTTATGAGTCTTTTTTAGGCTTTCCGATAAATTCGAGGGGAACGTAAGGTTTTTCTTCTTTTTCAGAACCCTTCCCCCCCTCCCCTCCCCCTCCACCTCCACCTCCAAAATAGGACTATTTTATATATTGTTGTTACTTTAAATGATTTCGACATATGTAATTATTTTAGTTATTACATGTCTCGAAATAAAAGTATGAAATGTAAACAATAAAAGTATTTTACCAAAATACAATGGTGATCAACTCCCGCAATTGGAGTCTCGTCTCTGGTCATCTATATTGAAAACAAAATACAAATATATATTGTAATAGATTATTAAAAATATTCTAATCGAATATTCGTGCGGCTGGTGTCATTGATCAGCATTTCAGGGGGTCACTTTTGGTTTCGATGACATTTCTTCGAATTTATGCGATAGAGGTGTTTACCGAATCTGCTAATCTACTCAATTCAATCTAATTTGATTAGATTAAGAAACTAATAGATTGATAGTGGATTGTGATTTTTATAATTTGAATGTTATGGATTGGATTACGGATTGTAGATTTCTGAATCCGTGCAATGTGTGAATCCAAATCTTTTTACATATATGTTTTTCTTATAAAAATATAATTTCTCTAAAAAGATTTTAATAAATATGTACATGTATGTTGAAGCCCGAGATTGAATATGTGCCCAATTTAACTTGTGATGCTTGTTTGAGTTTAATTGATGTTTGTTTGACGTAATGTATTGTTATGCCAGATTTAGCTTATGATCGAAGACTCAAGGATTAAATTTGATAATTTTCAAAGTTTTAGGGGAATGGATAATATAATTTAAAGTTCATGTGATAAATCATTACGAGGCCCAAAGTTCAGGGAAAAAATATGAAATTTATCTTAGGTTTTATTAAGAAAACATGAAATTCAAAAAGAAAAAAAAACAATAAAAAAAAAGAGTCAAGAAATAGGGTGGCTTGGTGGGTAATTTTCTCAAGAACATCGGGTTAACAAAGAAGGAAAACACCTGAATTACACAAATGTAGAAACTATTTCACCAACATAACACAAAAATGTAACATTAGACCAATATGACACATAATTAAGCTAAAATTAACTAAAATTTGTGACATGTTAATTACTAATGAAGAATTTGTGTCATGTCGTCAATAGATTAAAAAAAAACAGAAAGAGAGAAAATTACCTAAATAACCACTTTTTTTTTCATCTATTGACCAACATAATGCAAATTCTTCATTTTTGACCAACATAACACAAATTTTAGTTAACTTTAGTTTAATTTTATGTCATATTATTCTAGTATTAATCTTTTGTGACATGTTGGTGTAATAATTTCTAAATTTAGGATAGTTATTTAAATAACTTTCTCCTANCAATATGACACATAATTAAGCTAAAATTAACTAAAATTTGTGACATGTTAATTACTAATGAAGAATTTGTGTCATGTTGTCAATAGATTAAAAAAAAAAAACAGAGAGAGAGAAAATTACCTAAATAACCACTTTTTTTTTCATCTATTTACCAACATAATGCAAATTCTTCATTTTTGACCAACATGACACAAATTTTAGTTAACTTTAGTTTAATTTTATATCATATTAATCTAGTATTAATCTTTTGTGACATGTTGGTGTAATAATTTCTAAATTTAGGATAGTTATTTAAATAACTTTCTCCTAAAGGGAAAAAGTAGGACCTCTTAAAGCCCAATCAAAGTAAGGGGGTGGGTGTTTAGATGCACGATCCAAACATTAAAATTACAATCTAATTTTTATTTTTTGTTTTTTTCCTCAGTTTCACCATTCATGCAGTTTTGTAACTCAACTCTAAAAGTCCATAACTTTGCATAGACAAATCCAAACGAGATGATTTTTTTTTTAAATTATATATAATTTCGAGATAAACGAAACAAGCTCCATATTGATATTTCTTTTCCAAACACATTTTAAGTTTTTACACATTTTAACTTCAATAATTCAAACGCTTCGATAAACGTATAATCAAATTTAAATTTTAGCACCACATGTTAAAATTGAGTCATATGTGTTTGGGAACTCTGGTGATGTATTTCTTTGTACTAGAGTTTTAGAAGAGTTGAACATAGAAAAAAGGGGTTTCCCAATGCAATTTTGAGCGAAACACAGGTAGGAAGCCGAAAGACCTCGCCGGAGAAAAGAAGACAAGACAAGAAAAGACAACAAGAACCATGATTCATGTCTCTTTCTACTACAACTGTAATATCTCTCTCTCTCTAAGATCATGAATGTTTTATTGATTATGCCGTTTCTTATTCATAAATGTGTGTGTATTATGTTTAGTTTCATTTGCATATTTATTTTTGTAAAGAAATAGGATGGCTTGGTGGGTAATGTTCTTGAAAACATTGGGTTAACAAAGTAGGTAGACAACTAAATTATAGATATGTAGAGATTATTGCACTAATATAATACAAAATTGTAATATTAGAGTAATGTGACACATAATTAAACTAAACTTAATTAAAACTTATAACATGTTGATTAATAATATAGAATTTATATCATGTTGATCTATAAATTAATTTAAAAAAATATAGTTATTTAAGTAATTTTCTCTTTTCAGTGGGAAAAAGTAGGTCCCTCTTAAGCCCAATCAAAGTAAAATTGGGCCATTTATGTATTTATTGGTATTAGGGTTTTAGAAGAGGTGGACAAAGATTAAAAGGGGGTTTCATAAGACGACGCTTTATTGAGCGAAACAGAGGTAGGAGTCCGAACGACCTCGCCGGAGAACAGCGGAGAAGAGAAGAGCCATGGTTCACGTCTCTTTTTACCGCAACTGTAATCTCTCTCTCTCTAAGATTATGAATGTTTTATTGATTATTATGTGTGATCTGCGAGAAACTTTAATGTGGTTTTTTTTTTTTGAGAACTTAAGAAGAAAAATACTGTGACAATCTCAGAAGAAGATTGGAATTAAGGTTTTTGTATTGAATTGTGAGTAGTCGAGGTTGGATAAGAACTGACTTTCGTCCCCAAGAGTGTCGATTTTTGTGTTAGTTCTAATGGTTTTGGTTTAATTTTGTCTGTTTCTGTAATGGGTTTTCGGTGAACAGATTTTTTAGGTAAATAATAGCTTAGGAATATTTGACATGTGGGTTCGAACTGTCCGTGTCAAGGATACAAAAGGATCTCAGAAATGATTTTTTTGTTGTCGTATTTTTTCCGAGAAAACTAAGGTTTGGAACGTGTGGATACTTGGGAATTTTGTAGTTCTCTCATTATTATTATTATTATTTTGATTCTAGGAACTTAAAAAAAAAAATGATCCAAATTAATACTTGTGTAGAGAGAGTGTGGAACTGGACATTAGAGAGTTTCGTAGGGTTCTTTTTGGGATTTTGTGTTGATAGTTTTCAAAGTTATGTCTTTAGATGATTTTATCTTTTTCTTTTTAAGTGTCATGCTTCTTGAGGATTTTTCGAGGATAGAGTGATGGCGGAGACGCCGTGTCCTGCTTTTTAGCACCAAGAAACAAAAGCTCTAATGTTTTAACATGCATGAGATTTGTTATGCAATGTTTTTATGGATATGAGCTGGTTGTGAATTTGCTTCTGTTTTGAATTCCAAATAATGATGCAAATTCTGTATGTTTTCAGATGGGAAGACATTTAAGAAGCCTCGTCGTCCCTATGAGAAGGAGCGTTTGGATGCTGAGCTGAAACTTGTTGGTGAGTATGGACTTCGTTGCAAGAGGGAGTTGTGGAGAGTTCAGTACGCATTGAGCCGTATCCGTAACAATGCTAGGATGCTTCTGACCCTTGACGAGAAGAACCCTCGTCGTATCTTTGAGGGTGAGGCTCTTCTACGAAGGATGAACCGCTACGGGCTTCTGGATGAGAGTCAGAACAAGCTCGATTATGTCTTGGCCCTGACTGTGGAGAACTTCCTTGAGCGCCGCCTGCAGACCCTTGTGTTCAAGTCTGGTATGGCAAAGTCTATTCACCATGCAAGAGTGCTCATTAGGCAGCGCCACATCAGGTAACCTTATTTGTTGTGTATAAAGGAATATTGTGCTGTATCCCTACAAGGATGCTGCACCTTTTATTACTGGTTTGGTTTCAAATCGTGGATACACAAGTAAGCTAGTAACATGCAAAAATAAAATGAAAATAAAAAATAAACACAAAACAAAAACAAAAGTTAGCTGCATTAGTATATTTGTTTGTTTGTCACACTACCTGGGTAGTGAATTGACAATATAAAAGTGTCTTATTGCTAGGTATATCATATTAGCGAGGTTTCTTTTGCATCATACACGACGGTTCCCACTTTTCTCATCTTACTAGCCTTTCTAGGCTTTTGGAATCAGATAAAGGGTTTAGACATGACTTGTTGATTCAGATGTTCATGTCATAAATTATCTAATCTACTGGGAACACTGGTTTGTTATCTCAATGAATATTCATTATGTAAATCCTTCGATATGTGGTAGTGTTTCAAAATATAGATAGACATGATGTGCTCTTAGATTGCCGTTAATTTTACGATATTGGTATCATTTTTAATCTTGGCAGAGTTGGGAGGCAAGTGGTGAACATACCCTCGTTCATGGTGAGAGTAGATTCTCAGAAGCACATCGACTTCTCACTCACAAGTCCATTTGGTGGTGGCCGCCCTGGAAGAGTGAAGAGAAGGAACCAGAAGGCAGCTGCCAAGAAGGCTGCTGGTGGAGACGGCGACGAGGAGGATGAGGACTAAATGAGGCTCATTTAGATCGTGTCCTTGGCATTACTAGTAGTACTCTTACCTTGGCAGTTTGTTTCAAAGGCAATCCTACATTTTTGGCATGTGCGTGCAGTATTTTATATTAATACTCTGTTTTTTCGAATTTTTTCTTCAGCTTCGTCATCTGGTCGTTTACGAGATGTGTATCTTTTTGACTCGAAAGAATTCAATTTTGCTCTCTGAGATTTATCTGGTAGCAAGAGATCTTGTTACCTGCAGTTCTCGACCATGTGGTGTCGTTTTATTTTCTCCGAAGGCTTTATCTTCGTTGCTGATTCTGACCTGACCAGTTGGAGACACAGGGGGAAACTTGAGTCAAAGATAAAAGTTTATCGCTATCGGTGAAAAATAAAGATCTTCATTATTTGAAACTTGTGCAAGTATCCAAAATAAAGATCTTCATTACTTGAAACTTGTGCAAATATCCCAAGGCAATAAGATTTTGATTTGAGAGTTGGTGGTGTGATCAAGTTAAAGTTGGTGCACGTATCAGGATCAGAACAAACCAATTACCAAATCCACCTATCATCACTGGCATAATAATAAAAACGATCATTAAAAAAGCGTGAGTCATTATTAAAACATTATAAAGTTGATGATTCTCACCAAGAATTTGATTGTCAGGTCGTGCTAATTCCATACGAATCAGTACTGATAAGCATGTGCCCATCACTCCAGCAATAGCACCGAAGTTGAAATATAGAGTCCCCATATCCTTGTGGTTAGTGGAGAAGAGCCATCGAAACAGATTTCTCATATAATTGAGATTTTTACGTTTGTTTGATTTTTTAAAAATTAGTTATAAATTTTGTTGATTTTTCATAAAAACATTAAAATTGAAATGAAAAAATACAGATTAATTATAATGTTACATAATATGAATTTTTTTAAAAAAATAAATGTACATAATATGAATTGTATTTTGCTGTTGGGATCTCTGAAAGTCTCATTGTTCTCCAAGTTGATATTTCACATCTTTTCTGATCTCTGGAGACGAAGCAAAAATGAGCATATATTAACATTTTTGGGAAAAAAAAAAAAAAAAACGAAATCCCCTGAAGTGTTATTAGTGTCAACCTGCCCGTAAACTTAAAAAATATATTTCTATCTTCATATTCACTCCCTAAATTTTGAAACACACTTTTTTCTTTTTTCTTTTTTCTTTTTTTTGGGGGGGCGGGGGTGGTTGGCGGTCGAGAAAAGAGAAAATATTAAGGATTTGATGAATGCACTCATTCTAAAATAAATTAATTGGACAGCAATCTTCTGATATATCCTTCCCGTAAAATAGTTGCTCAGAAGCAAGAAAGAGGGGACAAAGAAGTGGAAAACAAATCATAATTCAGTTTGGTCAGTTAAGAATTTAATAAAGTCGATGAATTTACCGTTTCTCATTTATGTTGCATATGTTATTCCGTCTAAAAGATAGTGTGTTTCCAAGTTTAGAAGGAGAATTTGGAGAAGTATTCTAGTTTAAGAGGTATAATAGGCACATGAAAAAACTTGGACAGCCTGTTGACTCTTGATCTAATGCAGGGGGAGATTGTGAAAATTTTCCAACATTTGTTTGTTTTTTATAATTGCAAGCATAATCTAAAGGTGCAAAATTCAAATTCCCCTAACCCTAAACTCAAAAAAAAAAAAAAAATGTTGGGTTAAAGCATCCGAAATATTAGTGTCAAACTAATATACTTAAATGCCAATTTTTAATATTTAGATAGGAAAATAATTCTCCTATGCATAATTATTTGTTGTTTAAAGTTGACAAATATTATAGTTGATGACAAATGTCAAATTCGACTATAACGATTAAAATAAATAAATTTGGCATTGCATTGCTTTTATATTTAAAAATTTAAAATTTTTTTTACAAGTTCTAAAGCTTAAGAATTTATGACAAAACATAGATATTAGCATTTGAAATAGCATGTGTTTGAGCACAAGATAGAAAAAACATTAAATCCTACCTTCTGTAATTTTTTGTGCCAAATAAAGCATTAGCTGACATTTGCATCAGAGATGGTCTTATTTGGTAATACAACAATTTGAAATGAGACCCCAGAGAGCTTGAGATTTCATGTAAATACTTCCATAACAAGAAAACTTAAGAAAACAAATACTAACCGCTAAATAACAGCTCGAAAAAATTCAGACAATTATTCAAGAATTGTAATAGAACACTTGAAATGAAAATGCCCCTAGTGAGTAGTGTCAACTCAACTTTCACTAGGATAAATTTCTCTTTCGAAGATTCAGAGATATGGTGGTATCCCAAGTAGTGGTTCCAAGCTAGCCAGTTGATGTTGCAGGAACATGTAAACTGATTCAGTTGTGGTCGCAACTATTCGGACGATAACACCTTTTCCCTACATTAATAACGAACAACTTCGCTAAAATACAACGAAAGAATCATATACTTGCCATTGAATGGAATGCACAAAAGAATAAAATCGGAACCAAAATACTGAATAACTGTTTCTTGCATTCGGTTGAATATTGTAAGGAAAATCTAATGAGTAAATTTTAGATGGTTGGGAGCAGAAACTCTCATGTTTGTCGAGTGCAGTTTGTGTTTTGGCGGAACAATATCCCAAATGCTAAACAGTACTTGGAATGCAAGGCGAATACCGCTCCGCCTATTTGACCTTGCTCGCCCTCACACGACTGCAAGGCTGAGGTTGATACTTATTCCTTTGTTTACTTATTATGTGGGATTTTAGTTCACAAATACATCTCTCTTCCATGGACAGCATGCATCTATGAAAAGAGAAATGCTAATTGTATGAAAGGAAGAACCAACAAACGTCAAATTTCTCCATCATCTACAGACTCGCCACAGATGGAGTTGTCCAGCATGACTCATCCTAAGTATGGGATAATGTGGCACAATATCACCCATTTGAAGTTGGATCATAATCTCTTTCAAGTACATATCAAACCAGATATTCATCAGAAGTTTAATCTCTCTTTACATCTTTTACGTAGTTGTTAGGTTTCCATGACTCTTTGTTGCCAATACCCTGGAACTCAGGGAGTGTTATCTTTGAGGCATAGGTAGCACAGTTCTATCCCATCAATACCAGCTGATATAACATTTCTATTGAATCGTCGCTCTCTCTGACACACTCATTAATTCCTAGCTCGACTCTCTCAAAAGGCTATAGGAAAATTTGTGTTAATTTTATAGGACTCTCATCTATTCCTCTGTCACCTTCCAAGGTCCTCTTCTACAAGCAAAGAAAGTAAGGAACCAATCTGGTTGATGGTTATATCTAACAACTTTTTCAGTAGGATGAGCTCAAAGAAGTACTAAATGCAGTGCTTAAACTAGCTATTCTGGTTTTCAAATGTTCTAGAATCGTCTTTGTAGGTTAAATAGAATACAGACAGCATAGTTTCTGGCACAGCCGCCACTAACAGCATAGAATCATGATAGCATTAAGTGGCGAATACCTGAGGACCAAAGACACTTGAAGAAGCGATAAAGTTTGGTTTGTTCATGCAATGAGCAGAACTTCTTTTCGTTCGGTGAGCTGATGTAGGGGAAGAAAATTGTAATTGCTCGGTCATCATTCTCCTCACGTCTTCTTGAACTTGGTTTTGAATGAGTTTCATCTTTGGCCTACCACGAAGCATTCAAAAATACTAACATCAATTAAATGTTTGAACTCTTCTCATCCCAATCTCATCCTCTTAACAGATAAACTCATTTGATGAAATTATACAAGGTATGAGAGGTGTAAATATGTACAACTCACCCCCAAAATACAATCATTGCAATCACTTGGTACTCCTGCATACGCTCTGCAATAGAACACATGCTTCCTTTCTCTAGAAGTAGCTGCATAAGAACACTGATCAATTTAGAGAACTAGGAAAATACTGGGATTTTACCGATTCATGAATCTTGTTCACATTCTCCACTATTTCATCGTGATTGAAGAAAAAATCAAAGCACCATGTTAGAGTAGAGTGTTTACGAGAAGGAAATAATAAGAGTGTCTTGCTTCATGTGGGGTTGCGGAAAAGAACGAGGAAAATAGGGGAACAAGAACTTTGTTAGTGCTAAACTGCCAATGTCTCAGGTCAAATACGCATGACATGGCACGAGTCTGTTCAAGGAATGCTTAAATGCTACCGCATATTGAAACAAGTTATCTTATAGAACCATTCTTAACAAGAGTTAGCAACATTATTCTCATGCAAGAAATTTAAAATATGATGGAAAGAAGAAGCACTTACCGTATCAAGAAGCAGAGGCTCATCGTCTTCTAAGAATATGTGATTGGTACTCTTATACAGATCAAAATCCCATTTTTCACCACTTTCATGACGTCCGCTGGTGACCCAATCAACAATGACTAAACTCGAGTCACAAACCATTCTAAACACTTGTTTCTGAGTGTACCTTGCTGTGGAAAAACATGTAACTGGATCTGGAATCACGGCCAAAAGAGCATCGCTTCCCACTCTCGCCTACTGCACGGTATAAATTAGCCAATCCCACTTTAAATGTTCTAACTGAGCCATTTGTTAGATTTGTTAATACAATGAAAACCACCCATTGACTCTGACTGCAAAAACTTTCAACATTCTAGAAGCAATACATACAACATAAATTCACATTGACAGTTAGTTTACAAGCCTATCCCAAAAGCTTAAGCTATTCTCGTACTCCACCTCACATGCAAGCCAGACAACAAGCAAATGTGCAGGAAAATATCAGTTTGAAAGTCCAACATAAATAATAAGCCCGAAAAATATTAAAGGTTCAGCAAGTGATATATTGAAGGGTGCAACTGCAAAGATTGAAACTCAAGATCTGCTCTGATATCATGTTAGTTTATCTATCTATCCCAAAAGCTTAATTTGTTAGGAGGTGGGGCGACAATTTACCGTTGGAGAAAAATTCAGGAACACTTAAAAAACTAGACCAACAATGAAATCTAGAACATGGAGCCAAAGAATACAATATAAAAGACAATGACATATTGCTAAGTTTTGAAAAGAATGAAATATGTTTAAGTTACCTCCAAGACTTGCAAGGAGCATTTTGATCCCAGAGACTTGTAGACCTACACAAGAAAAGAAAACCAATTTGAGATTTTCCAATAATAAGGAAAAATGATAGATAGGAAGAGTAAAAAAAAAAAAAAAAAAAGGAGGAGTCTGGTGAAGTAGAATCTCGTTCAAGAAGCAGGGCCAGACCTTTGTGGAAGCTTGGGTAGTCAAGACAGTAGTGCAGCCATCACCGATAGTAAACTCACATGAAATACAGTCTCCCTGCACCCAAAGTCGCTAGTATTCAATAATAAATGAAATAAAATTAAAGCTTTTACGTATTTGTATAAATACACACACACACACACACACACATATAAAACTTTTGAAGCAAGAAGAGAGAGATTAGAGAGATAGAACATACAGAAACAATGCCGCCGCCATATGTGAGGGTGTAAATCCAAACAGCATCGGATTTTGAGTTGCCCAGCTAATAAGGAAATCCAACAAGGTTAACTCGAAGATTGTTTGCCATTGAAATTTCAAATTCGGGATCAGAAGAAGTAACTCAAGGGGAAAAAAAAAAAATTCAAAAAAAAAACAAAAAACAAAAAAGAAACCTTTTTTGGGACAATGAATTTAAGTGGATACTTGGAGTAGCATCGTGTGACCGTTGACTTGTCTCTCACTTTCTCAACAATCACCGTTCCTGTTTGTTCCATCTCTTTCTCGCTCTCTCTCTCTCGTCTATTGGGTGCATAACAAAGTCAGCTTAAGAGAGACGAGGAACAAAATAAATTGGATTAATTTTACAAATACCCCTATACTATGTATCCCATCTCATTTTGCCTCCGAATAATCAAAACTGTTCATTATGTCTCTGATAATTACAAAACAGTTCAAATTCTCCTTTTCGTCTACTTCCGATTATCAATTTAACAAAATTACCTAGTTGAAATACCACTAAAGATTAAATAAATGTGCTTTGAAATATAAATATTAATTGTTAGAAAAAACATTAACAAAAAACAGATTAACATTTTAATGAATATTTTCTCTCTCACACTCTTCTCTTCTCTCTCTTGCTGTCTCTCCCCGGAAAACTATATCCAAAAATGAAAAAGAAAACTTTAAGAAGCCCAGAGGAAAAATCAAAACCCAGAAAAACACACACAACCAATTGCATAAAGGGCTATCAAACAAACAAAAAAAAAAAAAAAGAGAGAGAGAGAACCTAGAAAAACTCGTCGCCGTGGTGTGCATTTTGCGGCCAAGAACGGAGGGCCGCGGTAGGGTGAGCTCGTCGAGGGAGGGGAGTCGCGCTTGGGTGGGCTGTCGATGAGCAGCTGGACTGGGGTGGGTGCGGCCAAAATGAGAAGAACATGGAAAAAGTTTGAAAAACACTTTTTCGGTTTTTGTTTTTGTTTTTGCTTTTTTCTTTCCGGATATAATATCAGCAGTGCTTTATAAAAATTAAAAAAAAAAAAAGTACGGGCTTAAATAATCCCTAGGTGACGGTTTGATTTTTTTTTTTTTTTATCAAGATAATCTAAACTCTTATTTTTTTTGACTATTATGGTCATTTTTGTCTAAATCCGTTAACTTGTGAGGGTATTTAATAATTTAATAGTAATTAATTTAACAAAAATTTAAAAATCATTAAAAAAAATTCCCCTCATTTCTCTCTCTCTCTCTCTCTTTCCCTTCTTTTCTCAAAACCCAGTTCGGAGAGGGGGCGAGGGGGGGGATGTGGGCGATCTGCGATGGAGAGAGAAGGCGTGAGTTCAACGGCTGCGACAGCGATACTCGGGGCGAGGGAGGGGGGGGAGGTTGTTGAACCAGATCAAAAGGAAAGAAGGGTGGGGGGCATTGACGTCGGGTTGGGGGCGGAGCCCAAAAAACCTGATCACGAATTGGGGGGGGGGGGACCCAAATCGCAAATTGAGGTAGTGGGAGGCAATCTGCGATGGAGAAAGAGGGCGTGAGTTCAGTGGTTGGGGGGTGAACGAAGGCAAAAGGGGGGGACCCAGTTGCAAGGTGGGGGCAAACAGTGGCAAGAAGGGGGAACCCAAATCACCGGGGGCAAACAATGATGGGAGAGGGGGACCTAGTCACGGGATAGGGAGCAAACAGGGACCATAACAGCTAAAAAATAAGCGTTTAAGGTCATCTCGGGCCAAAAAAGAAAAAAAAAAAAAAAGGACTAAACAGTCACCTTTGAAAGAGTTTAGAGACTATTTAGGCCAATAAATCAAAAAATAATCAGATTTACTTATTAATATTCAGATTTACTATATACCAACTATTTGTATTTGCATGCTAAATATTGGATTTCCTAATAGGAAATAATGTGATTGTTGATAAACACTTGTTTTCAACTTTTCTTTTTTATTTTCTGATCAAATATCAATATATGCTATTTTTTAATTTAAAAAAACCCATAATTGAAACCAAAATAAAATTGTGAATGCATCCACAATTTTTTACTGGTTTTAATTACAATTTACCTAAATTAAATAAATAACCCGCATTTTTATTAAAATGTTAAAAGTACACCAACCCCAAATTTCCTAGGTCGTCTTCCCAAATAAAGCACCGCTAGTCGAGGAGCGACAATGATCTTTGTGGCGAGAAGGAAAGGTCGTATCGCCGCGATCGTGACACTGGTCGGGCAATTCCCACACAATTTTGACTGATTCTCACAATTCTCCACTGAAGATGAGATCTCACCAACTTGGATTGTGATCTCACTCGTGATTTTCTGTTGTAAGGACGAGGTGCCTAAATAGTTTGTTGTCTTCCAAACGACTGTCGAAGAAACCATAAAGTGGAGCTGGAGATTCAATCTTTTAGGTGAAGAGGAGGAAATTGCAATTTTCCGGCGAGTTTTGTCGTGATTTTCTAGTGACTTTCCTCGCCATGGATGTTGCAACGATTTGCAGAGAGAAAAGAGAGGGAAAGAGAAAAGGATGTGAATGGTGGTAAAACCAAAATTTCAAAACAAAAATGCTATAATTTTCTACTTTTTTAAAACCTACTATTTTTTTAAATCCCATTATTAAATTATGCTATTTGGTTAATTCAATTATTCTTAAGTAATCATCTATTTCAGTTACGTGATTACTTAACCTAATAATATTGCTTACACAACTATTAATCAATTTTAGCTTATATAATTAAGTAATTAATGATTATTAATTGTTTTAATTAATTAATTATTACTAGTTAATTTTCTTAACATAATTATATTTTGTTATATATTTATTAGTTTATTAGTTTATTTCTTAATTAATTAATCAATTTACATCGCCTTGGTGATAATGAGTCACCAAAGTGTAAACCTCTAAGTGGTTTGTCTTTCGGTTAGTATTGAGCTTGTAAGGCTCATTCCAATTAGTTATGGTCTTTAAGGTTGGCTACAGTAGTCTCTTGATGTGTCTAGTAATCCTTTAGTTTACTTTGTCTTGGCCCATATAAAAAACTTGTAATTTAACTTTATAGAGTTAGGATATTCCACACTTAGTTGATCATATACTTAATGGCCAATTTATTTCATTAATTGTTATTTCCATTATGACTCATACTAGTACCACAATTTTAAAGTTTAATCGTTTTGTAGGTGTGAAATTTTAACTTTTAAGGTTTATTGAAAATTATATATAATTTTGTTTTAGACGCTTGATTACTCATTGGAAAGCGTAAAGTATCTAATTTATGTCCTTATAATTTGCTTTCCAAAATTCGAAGGGTTTCAAATTTTAATATGGACGTTTTCCTTAGTATCTCTTATTAAAATTTCAGTTTACCAGATTACAATGTAATATTGTGTGATTTATTAAACATTAAGTACATATCCGTTTAGAAAGTATGATGGCTTAGTTCAAAGCTTAAGATGTATACTTTACAACTATAAAGTTATGTTCTTAAGTTTTTAAGCTTTTGATATCATAAATTCTGATTTTGCTACTATTCGTCTCAAGTTTGTACCATATGTCCATATTTGTGGTTAAATTTAGAAAAAATCATAACAATTCACTCACAAGTCCAAATAATGCATACAATATGTTATTAGAAAACTTCTGATGTCTAGTTTATACAAAAGAAATGATTTTATAAAACATTATGGCTTACTAACCCAAAACACACTAAACTCGTGGCTAGTATGTGGTTCTAGTATAATCTCCAGGTTTGTAGTCCTAACTTGTAAAATTCACTAAAAATTGTGTATTTATCCGTTTGAGACACATGATACCTTGTTGAAAAGCTTAAAGACTCTAGTTTGTTGATCTATATCGTATGATCCAGAATTTTGCGTTGAATAGGTTTGGATTTTAGAAAACCAGTCCCTAGTAGTGTTTTTTTTTTTTTTTTTTTCCCTTGCTCTAGGTTTATGTCACGACTCCAAATGGACATAATTTAATCCATACATAAGTAAATTAAGTATTTCAAACTCTTAAAATGAATTTTATTCTTTATAGAATCTTACCATATAATTTATTTTCTATGCCAAAGTTTCTAATTTATTCGATATCATCACAACAACTACAAACTCTAATAAAGTTTGTAACTGTTATTGAAATGCACCATTGTTCCTCTAAGACCTTGGACCTTCTACATTCTTCTCAAAATATTTTTCTAGGTCAAAAGAAGTCTAACATCAAGATTCTAACTGAACAACATGCTTTACCTCTCCAAAAGTGACTAAAACACAAAGAAAACTACTAGGTTACCTCTAATAACACGTCCTCTAACTTCGCTTCACACTTCTTCAAACTTGGTGATGGATTTGCTTGGAGATTGAAAATTGAGGGGGAAGGGTGACAGAGGGGTGTTGGAGATGGAGAGTAGTGTTGGTGGTTTTTGAGGCATTGTGGTAGCTAAAAGAGGTAGGTTTTTGAGCTTAAACTTGTGTGAGAATGAAATGAGATATTAGGGCTTATTTTCAGCTAACATATGCTTTAAAGGATCTGTATTTTTAGGGATAAAAGTGGAAAAAATTTGCTGAATTTCCCCTTGAAAAGAAAGATAAATTGTTCCTTTCATCTTGTACCTCTAGGTTATTTTTAAATACTTGCTTTTTGTCATTTTTGTCTAAACTAGTCATGCCAATTCTTACTTGAGTTCGCATACATACACCACACACCATTTTCTCCAATTCAAATCTCTTTTTGCTTTTTGACTACGACAAATCCAATTCTTTATCTTGTTTTCTCATTTTTATTATTGTTTTCTTTCTTCTAATTTTTCCATCATTGATCAAGAGTTACCATCTTTTTTCTCATCCATTAGATCCTGCACCATATCAATCCTTGTCCTAGACTCTCATTGGTCCCTTAAGGTTTAAATCTTCACCATTGATTTGCCTACAGTCCCTTTACATGAAATCTACATATTAATTCCAAATTCAATCACAAACCTTGATCTCTTGATCAATCCTCCATCTTTAGATGGGCTCCTAGTCAATCATAACCATTCATTTCCTAACTATGTAATATATTTAATTTTCTCAATTTTACTCTCAATATTTAAATGTTGATCTGAACAAATTAAATACTAGGATCACCAAATTGACTTAATAATAATAACTGGGATTCCTTCCTAAAAATTGACATTTATGCATATGATCCGTAATAATTTTCACTAAAATTTGTATATCAATCGACCTATTTTTTTTTTTTTGTATTTATAATTTCCCATTTAGATAGAGAAATTCAATATTATTAGAATATCAATATCATCATATGGATATTACATATAAAATCATTCATAATCTTGAAATTTAATCTTTATTAAAATAATTAATTATAAGTCTATTAATAAAAGAAATACATGATTGAATGATAATGATTTATGCAATCTAGTTTATAAATTTATATGGCTTCACACATTATGTTATACCTCTAATTCATCCATGAGAAATAAATAAATAACAATTTTCAACATGTTTTATAAATGTAACGAATTTATTTGATAAATAGAAAATTTACTATATGAACAAACTATTTATTAGAAGCAAATTTATTAGGTATTTATTTATTAAATTTTCTATTTATTTAATAAATTTTTATTTATTATAAATATTTTAAAATTTTATTATTTATTATAATTATTTTT